>KV908417.1:448785-468785 GCA_002005505.1 Botryococcus braunii
AGCGCGTGCGAACTTCCAGCTTCTGCTGTGAAGGAGAGTCCTCCCAGACAGATGGGAAGAACATGGACATGTTGGCAACCAATTCACTGCTGAGGTCGAGAAATCTCGGGGCTGCCGCTGCTGCCAGCAGTTTCATCACCTCCACAACCCTGCAGGTGTGGGAAATTTTGTCGTGAGAACGCGGGTGGCAGCATGGAGCAGTTCAAGCAGCAACAAAAACATTGTACAAGTCGTCGGGCCAAGGAATCCTCTAGTCAATGCTGAAGTAGGGTTCTGACACCTCTTCGGAATTTCCGACTCACAGGCGTGCGTGCGTGCGTGCGTGCGCGTGTGTGTGCGTGCGTGCGTGCGTGCGTGCGTGCGTGCGTGCGTGCGTGTGTGTGTGTGTGTGTGTGTGTGTGTGTGTGTGTGTGTGTGTGTGTGTGTGTGTGTGTGTGGCGTAGGTGTGCCATGCACAACCGGAAGTATGGGGGAGAGGCAGCACGCGGGTCATTGCCAAAATGCCTTTTTCCCCTTGGCCATTCTGGTTGCCAACTGCCGCAGACTCTGTCACAGGCTCTGTCGCAGGGTCTGTCACATGCTCGGTCACAGGCTCTGTCACAGGCTCTCCCAGATGCTAAGTCACAGGCTCTCCCCGAGGCTCTGTCACAGGCTCCGTCACAAGCTCTGTCACAGGCTCTCCCAGATGCTAAGTCACAGGCTCTCCCCGATGCTCTGTCACAGGCTCTCCCACATGCTAAGTCACAGGCTCTCCCCGATGCTCTGTCACAGGCTCCGTCACAAGCTCTGTCACAGGCTCTCACATGTACATGCTGCTCTCACATGTGGACATTGCTGCTCTCACATGTACATGCTGCTCTCACATGAGGACATTGCTCCAAATGCGTCCAAATGAGCAAGGGTTGCCAACTGTGCAAGGGAGCAAGGGGGTAACCTGGGAAGAGCGTTGGGTGACAGGTCTCTCCAAGCGAATGTGATCAAACCGACGGGAAGTGACTTGTCCACTGTCATAGCATGCGGCTGGGCTTCTTCACAAGGCATGACGGGCACAGACACGATGACTCGAGCATCTGTTGTAGTGCTTATGTGCTTTGCGTTGTGAACATCGTATTTCCGGTTCCTGCAGCCCAAAATAGCCCATGATTTCATTCGTCAGCCCAGTCCTCACAAATACCCACATCATTCACTGTGTAACACCGCAATGCGGCACACGTTTCACCCTGAGGTGACTGTCACATGTCATTGACAGGGTGACTGTCACATTTCATCCTGAGGGTGAGTGTTACATGTTGCTTACAGGGTAGCTGTCACATCTCAGCCTGAGGGTGAGTGTCACATGTCACCCCAAGCTTGATTGTCACATCTCAGCCTGAGGGTGCTTTCAGTTTTTACCAACAAGCCACGCCCCCTGTGGATGAATGTTAGAGGTTGCTCCTTTCTCCCTCTGCCCTGGGCCATACATGAGGGACAGTAACAGCAAATTGTGACTCTCAACACGGCAAGGTGGGTTGGCATATAAACATGGCAAATCTGAGAAACATGGCAAATGTGAGAAACATGCATCGACTCGCATTGCACATGCGTGCGTGGGCACACGCACCCACCCACCCACCCCCAAACACACACACACACACACACACACACACACACACACACACACACACACACACACACACACACACACACACACACCCGCCCGCATATGCATAAGCTGATCACACTACCTCAGATCCTCGCGAGTTGTGCAGCGGAAGCCATCCGTTGCGCAGCGCCGCAGCAAGCTCGGGGTGGTATTGATTAGAGTGCAGCTCTCTCCAGGCTGAAGAGCATTCCCTGGTGAGATGAGGCAGAGTTGGCCCAGACGGGACGAAACCACGCCAATCCTGCGGCCGGGCTCCACCTCATATGAACTTGAACAGGCGGTTTTGGTGTTTTCTTGGAAATAAGAGCATGCCATGCCACCACGTCCCAAAAGAAGGGGAGATAATGCAATAGGAGCGGTTGCAGTACCTTCCCCCCATTTTAGGACGTGAGTGGAATGGCACGCCCTTGAAAAAGCAGTGTGCAGGGGCGCCAAACACATGCAAGTGCGCGTGTTTCCTTGTATTCCCCCATCCCCTTGTCTCTCGCACTCCTTCCCGCTTCCTTCCTCCCCTCCCGTGCCCCTCTCTCTCTTGTATCCGCGTGCGTGCGTGCGTGTGTGTGTGTGTGTGTGTGTGTGTGTGTGTGTGTGTGTGTGTGAGTGTGTGTGTGTGTGTGTGTGTGTGTGTGTGTGTGTGTGTGTGTGTGTGTGTGTGTGTGTGTGCGCGCGCGCGTGTGTGTGCGTGTGTGGGTGGGTGTGTGTGTGTGCAGCTGATCCAAGACCAACTGAGGAAGATTTGAAGAGTTCTGCCCGGTCTAGCGCTCTCACATTGGAAGCTTTTGAAGCATCTCACCTGATCTTAGCTCAGTGATTTTAAGGTTTTTTCATATTCACTGAGCTTGATGAGACTCATGACCCCCCCCCCCCTTTCCCCAAGTGCACCGCATGAAATGCCCCAAGCCATCCGATAATTGACATGCGACCCAAAACTTCCTCATGTGCACAATTAGCCGCAGCATGGAGTTGTGGAAAGCACGCGGGATATGGGGCCATCGCGTCCTTGATTCGGCATGCGTTCTGAGGGGACGACCCGGAAGACTGGGCCAGCAATACTCCGAGGGGAGATGAGGCTTGCGTAAAATCAAGGAGTTGAGGTTTGTGGACACTTTTCAAAAACAACGGGCATGACGAGCCTGCAAGAACCCCGGTATGGTTGCAAACATCTTTCGGATCCCTCAATTGCCATCCTAAAGCATTCAAACCCCTCGTTAAACCCCTCGGGTGTCCGCACGTCACGAAGGGAATGCTGCCATTGCAGGAGCCAAAGAGATTATCCAAGTGTTCGGCCAACTTGTCTCCGCTATAGCACACAGGACTCCGCGGGTCAGCGAGCCCCAATTCCGTGTCATCTGCGGACTCCTTTGTCAGGTGTTCACAAGCCTTATTCAGGACAGCAGTCCCGGTGTTTTCGAGCGCGCATTCCAATCTGCACAACCGCCGCAACATTTCATCAAACGCGTTCCAACCAATTTCGGTCAACCCATCCCATGCACTTCTGAGAAGTCATTCTGCATTCCAATCATACAGCTCGACGTACTTGGTGGTCAAAATCTTGCGATGTAAGTAGGGATGGAACTCCGAAGACATCACTCTCTCCGGAGGGGTGAACGAGTGCACATGCTCCGAACCCCCACTAAGGTTGCGAGTTCCAACAATGATTTACGAAGATACAGATATCGCTAGCCTCAATGTCAGCTAACGACAGTGATGTGATTCAAAGGGCATGCCTGGTGATACCTGACAGGGCGACTTGATTGCCCCGGCAAGGTAGGGGGTCCCACCTTGAAAATGGTCTGATCTGGGCAACCTGTACGGATCTGGGCATAATAATGACCCCATCGATTCAGAAGTGCAATTCTACGCCGGGAGTTGCAACGTGTGAGAATCGACCGGGGACCAGAACGCCAAATGGTTCGAACGCCAGGTGCACCTCCAATGATTTTTGGACGAGGCAGTACGATGCATACCCAATGGCGGTGCAAAACCTCCAAGAAACTTGACCTTTCCTCTCTGATGACGAGAAGGGTCGAAGCCACCGTCAGCTCCTATAGCCCGCGTGAGCCCAGCTTGGACAACCATCAGAACGGCCGTTTACCTGCTCTTGGGCGTGATGGATACAGAAACGGGATTCATATCCTCGGTTGGGGGTGTGGGGGGCACCTTTGGCCTGCTGAATGGTAAAATGTGGGCCACGTGGAGCTCCCTTATGCGTAAGTATGGTAACCTGCAGTGCGCGGCCTCTATAGGTCTTCTTCTTAAGTTGATTCTCATGTGTGTTGTGCCCACGGCGTCATATGCATGTGAGATTTGGGGATGGCGTTCTTTTCGTTCACCGGCTGCGGCCCCTTCTGTTCAGCTCTTAGAGTCTAGTTACTTGGTCATGTTGAAGATGTTGTTAGGGGTGCGCCCCTCGGTGGCCACTCCGATTTTGTTAGCTGAGTTGGGGCTTCAACCCCTCGCTCATCACTGGCTGAAGCGTATGGCCACCTTTTGGAACTCGTTGGTGTCTTTGCCTCATGATCATCTTTATGCCTTGATTCTTCGCGACTCGTGCTTTTATGGCGTCACTACCCGTACTCCCACTTGGGCAGGGTATTTCATGAAGGCCCTTATTAAGGTTGGCTATCCTTATCAGATAGATTGTCAAGCCCCTCATCCGATTGATATGCCGTCCCTTCGGGACCTCTTGCGTCGGCATGGCCGCCAACCCTGGGAGGGCTTGCATGTCTCTCCTCGTCTCTGCCCGTCTGAGCGGGCTCAGCTTTGCACATACTCTAGGTGGTTTAATAGTCCGTCCCGCGCCACTCTCTCTAGGCTTTTGTGGTTACGTATGAGTGTTTCCAAGTTGAGGGTTTTCCATCGATTCCGCATGGGGGTTCACAACCTTCCTATTGATGCTGGTCGTCGTCGGGGCCTCCCCCGTTCCCACCGGTTCTGTGATCAGTGTCAGGCTGGTTTGGTGGGTGATGAACACCACCTTGTCTTTTCCTGTTCGGCCCTTCAGCCGATCCGGGACCGTTACCCCCATCTTTTTCGTTCCCCCTTTCGGTCGTTACGTCAGTTCGTCTGGCAAGATGACCTTCAGTCTGTGGTTAACTTCATTTATGATTGTTTTCAGTTTCGGTCTTAGGTTTGTGTCTTGCCCTTTGCTGGCCCTTGCCCACTCTTGGGCTGTGTCCTGGGGCTTTCCTGCCCCTTCCTCTGTGTCCTGGGGCTTTCATGCCCTTCCTTTGTGCTCTTGGCTCCCCACTCGGTACTTTGGGTTTGTGTCTGGCCTTGATTCTTAGGGTTTGTGTTTGGTTTCTCTCGGTGTCTTGCTGCGTCGGTGTTCGGTTTTCCATCTCATCAGCCCTTTGGGCTGGGTTGATGTAATTCCTTCCTTCCTTCCTTCCTTCATACACAGAAGTTTCCATGTTTTACATATTTCACTTTTCCTCTTGCCGCCAACGTTGCGTGCGGAGTTGAGGTGCGGAGTGTGGGGGCGGCAGACATGCACCGCGGTGATGGGGTACAGGTCGGCTCAAGAAGACATGCAGGGCCCCACGTAGGGAGCAAATCCACGGCATTCTAGCAACTTTAGGCCGTAATGCAGGAGAAACGTGAAAAATGGCAGTCAAATTCGGCAGAGGGAAGTCAAGGTGCAAACTGCTGCTCTTGTGTTCATTCAGGTCCCGTTTGTGGCCACGGCCCCTGTACCATGAAGAAGCAGCTGCATGGCAGTTTCCAAATTCACTGCGATCAGTACGATCAGTAAGATCGTACTCCTGTACCTTGAGCCGACAGGACTTTCCTACTTTGCCCAATTATAAAATTATCCACTCTTCATAGAGTTTTACCAACACAAGAAGAAGCCATCATTGCTCAAGAAGATGTGGAGGGATGTTTTGTTGTTGTGTTAATTAATTTTATGCCTTTCCCTCAGAGGAGTAATAATGGCAAGTCTCCGTATGAAGACAATACCAATTAGGAAAGAGAGGCAGAACCCTGAGTTCTGCCAGGCAATACATGCATTTGAACGAAGACTATCATAACGCAAGTTACAGACACGTTTGTAGAAAGGAGGCATATGGGGCAAGCACGGATAGGGAAGGCACTTGGTTGGAACTATAGTGGCACTCCGGGTGTCTATCAATCAGTTGCTAACCAGTCCTTGACTTGTATATGTCCGTGCCTACTTAACAACGCACAAGTAGGAGGACATCGTCTAACACCCTCCGTGCCGCCACCATGCAGGTGACTTAATCCTTATTGTATTCCTGGATTTAGCACTCAGATGAACATTGTTAGAACATGTTAGACATATAGAGTTGAGTTTAGCTCATCGGACAAAGTAATGAACACGACCTGGGTGAGAGCAGGTTAGGCGTGTTTGAACTGCGTCACCTTGTTAGGAGAGATGAGAGATATTGTAACACTTGGTTGGAACTATAGTGGCACTCCGGGTGTCTATCAATCAGTTGCTAACCAGTCCTTGACTTGTATATGTCCGTGCCTACTTAACAACGCACAAGTAGGAGGACATCGTCTAACACCCTCCGTGCCGCCACCATGCAGGATACGCCAAGCCCAGAATATTTCAGGTTATGGGCCCACGGGCTCGGATGCTGAGAGTGGGTGGCGCCTAAATCGGAGCTCACTAGACTGTGAATGGCGAAGAAGCGGACAAAGCAAACAGCCAGGAAGACCACCAACCTCAACGTTCCAGCGCGCTTGAGATCAGGACCTCCGTCATACAACGAACTAATCAGAGAAGGAGGACAACGTGGAGACCGCAATCCTGACGAGAGAGCCTTTATCGTCAAAGACTACATCTTTCACCTTCACGTTGGCTGTCCGTTAGCTCAACCCACCTGGTTCAGAAGTAAGATCTTGCTGCTACCTTGCGAGTACTGGAGTTATAAGACAACTGGGGAATTATGACTTCCAAGAAGAAAGGATCATCAGCTAGTGGAGCATCAACGTCAAGCAGTGAACCAGCCTCATCCACACCCATCAGAGAACCGTGTACTCCCAGCACCTCAAGAGGCAGCGGAGATGAGCTGCCCAAGATTATCCCAACAAATGTCAAGGTACACATAAAACTGAAGGAACGGGGGACAAATATTATTGTTTGGAAGAATGCATTTTTGGCAGCAAATGAGTCAAAAGGGTCTTTGCCTGCCATCCTGGAGGCTATGCCTGGTACAGCACATGACGCAGCCGCAATGTTACTGATTTATGAGTCAGTCCCAGAGGAATGGCTGGGACCTCTGTCTAATCTGCCCTCTGCTTATGATGCATATGAGTTCATCTGCAGAAAGTTTATTGGTGGATATAATATCGAGGCCAATGCAGATTGGCTCCAAGAAATGAGCCAGGGAATGAAACATGACGAGACGATTTCGCAATATGTCAACAGAATGATCAACCTGAAGGCATGCCTTGACAGGAACAACCATGCTCTACTGGATGCACACGTTGCAACCCAGATTGTGCAGGGCTTGCCTGATGCAGCTAAAGAGCCAGGAATGATCACAACTGCTGCAGCACAACCCCTGGAGAAGCTGGCTGGACTTCTGCGCAACACAGCAGCTGCAGTGGGTTTTGATGAATATGCTCCTCGCCAACCAAGGGTTTTGGCTCTTGGACAAGGCTCCAGTGGAGCCAATACCCCACCAGCTGCCAGTGCAGTCCATCAGCAGGCCCAACCAACTGTCTCTGAGGCCAAGTCCGAGACTAAGGGCATCTGCAACTACTGCAATAAGAAGGGGCATTACTGGAGGGACTGTCGAAAGAGGAAGCGGGACGAGGAGACCCAACGGAACGTAGTGGCAGCGGTCCAACAATTGCAGGGAATGTGGCCACAGGGACCTCCACATATGGGTGGCCCACACCCTCCTGCAGCCCAGCTGGCGCACCCTGGACTGGATGCCTTTCCGGCATGGTTCCAACCCCCAGCTCCCCCACCTCCACCACCTGGAGGTATGCCATACATAATTTCCCTCAACATCCTGAAGACTCCTGTCAGAAATTCGTCTCTGCAATCCTGGCTGGTGGACAGTGGAGCATCTGTACATCTGGTGAATGATGTGACCCTACTACATAATCCAACTGTGCATGCCAAACCCATCCCATTACATCTGGCCACTTCAGATGCCACTGGAGGAATTGTAGCATCAGGCTCTGTCTGCATCCTCAGTCGAGTGGGAGTTCCCCTGTGGATACATCATGTTCAGTGTGTTCCTTCTGCAACCTCAAACATACTGTCAGTATCTGCAGCATTGCGGGATGGGGCAGTCTTTCGCACAGATGATGTTGGAGCGTTCACTGAAGTCTGTGGTCCAAACAGCTGGAGGTCTCGGATCAGTGCAGAGAAAGGGCTATTTTATATTCATCAAGTTGTAGCTCTGAGTCCCAGTGTTAACCACAGAAGAATTTCAGCTGCTGTGAAGTCCAAAACCCCCACCCAAAACTCACACAACTGTGCCAGACGATACCTCTGGCATAGCAGAATGGGACATCCAGGTGAAACATGGATGCAGCGCCTAACCAATGAGGACCTGGTCTCGGGACTTGATACATCCCTATGTCCCTGCTCCAATTGTCCAGTCTACTGTGAAGCATGTATTGAGGGAAAGACGTCTCGGCCTCCATTTGGAATAAGCAGTAGACCAGCTGTTGAACCACTTGACAGAGTACATATTGACACTGTGGGCCCCATTTTTCCTGCTGCAGTAACTGGTGAACGTTACTGGGTGACTGCTTTGGATGAGTCATCTCAGTTAAAGGCGGTCCTGCCTGTGAAGTCCAAAGATGCCATCAGTGCTGCTGTGAGGGACCTCATTCTATACTGGCAGACCCAGAAGAAAACCAAAGTGAAGTGTGTCCGGTGTGACCGTGGAACTGAATTTCTGAATGCCACGTTCAAAGAATTTTGTGCATCCCAGGGGACTAAATTGGAGACCTCAGCTCCTTACACCCCGCAACAGAATGGAGCGGCTGAAAGAGCCAATCGCACCCTCAAGGAACGTACCAGGACTCTTCTGGCTTTTGCAGCTGCCAGTCCAACGTTGTGGAAGGAGGCCCTGGAAACTGCATGCACCCTACTGAACATGGGTCCCAGTACCGGGAGGGACCGCACGCCATCAGAATTATTTTTTGGCTACAAACCAAATGTAACCCCACTGCGTACCTGGGGTTGCTTGGCCTTTGTGCACATTCCTGATGTCCAGCGCTCTGTGTTTTCCCCTAAAACTGTGCCAGGGATGCTTACTGGTTACTCAGCCTCCTCCAAAGCCTATCGGATCTATGTGGGAGGGGGTATCTGGAAGGAGAGCAGAGATGTGGTTTTCGTGGAGCACCTCAGGGGAGCCTCTCGGGTTGGCATGAGCGTTTCCTCAACACAGTCTACAGAGTTTCTGTGTCCTGAGCCCTCTGCAAGTGACACTCCCCCAGTCTTTCCCGGCACCTCCCCTGGCACAACCAACATCAGCCTTGAGACAGATCTTGATGACCCACACAGTGAGCCTGAGTACCTGCCAGCCTCCAGCAACCTCCCCACACAGCCTGTCACAGGACCCCCCAGTGAGGCTGAGCCCGAGCCTGAATCCAGAAGACTGTGTGACCCAGTGGAGATGGATCAAACCCTGGAGGCAGTACAGGACTTAGCCAGAGGAGTGAGACAGGACTCCCACCTTCGACCGCAGATGGAGCGAGCCCAGGAGGTCCTCAGACCAACTAGGTCTGATTGCCGCAACCACCAATTGGATGGCCTGACCCGGGCTCAACGACACGAACAACGCACTGCCGCCAAAGACCTCCTGCTGCCACAGGAGAAGGGAGAGAGCAGAGAGCGAGAGGGGTTGACTGAATGTGACTCTCTGTCACAGGGACCAGGGGAAGTGCAGCTAGAGGGTGATTCACATGAGGGGCATGAATTGCATGTGAGTGCAGTGAGGGGGGCAGCTACATGCAAAGCTGCAAATGGTCCCGGGGAGCTGAGCAGTATGGGTGGGTCTTGTTCAGTGACTGAGAGAAATGTAAGAGATGTGACCATGCAGAGTTCTTCTGGCAACCCGTCCAGTCAGAGCACTCCTGGACGGGACTGTGGTGGCAGCCACCGGTCAGAGGAAGCATCATATGCTTTCTCTGCACCAGCCAAACATGATTGTGAGCGGGAGACAGGATCTGCATCCTTGACTCCATGTAAGGGACGAGAGGAGGAGGTGAATCAGGAGCACAGACATTGTGGAGACAGACCAAATTACAAGTGCTCACTGAGAGGTACCTGTGCCTGGGAGAGTGATGTCAGAGATGTGAGGTCACTCCCAACAGTGACATGCAGTCGGTCTGAGAGGCATGTGGATCACATAAATCAGGGGAAGTATGCAGACACTCTGCCATATCCCGATGTTGCTTGTGAGAGACCTGAAGAGTCTGAACTCTTGCAGGCATGTCAGAGTGTGTCTGAGGAGGTGAATCGGAAGTCTGGACAATGTGAAGGGATTCCAAATTACAAAGACTGTCCGAGAGGTACCTGTGCATGGGAGGATGATGTGAGGGATGAGCAGAGTAACTTGTGCAAAGCCAAGTGTGAGTCCAAGCGAGAGCGTGCTATGAGAGAGCATTCTACTTCTACTGGAGAGCCTGTGATGTGTAACTCAGCGAGTGTCAGTGGAAGAGTAGTGGGTTCTGGACAAAGTGAGAGAAAATCAGGCAATTCAGAGGAAAAGCACACAGGTGTCAGATTTGGGAAAATTCACGTTCCCTCTAATTTGAGAGAAGCACAGATGTCTCCCCAGTGGGAATACTGGAAGGCAGCTATGCAGGAAGAGCAAAATTCTCTAGATACTCATGAGGTCATGGAGTATGTTCCGAGACCTCGTGGACATAAGGTTATTCCAGTTCACTGGATATTTTCAGTGAAAATGGATGCACATGGCAATGTTGTGAGATTCAAGGCCAGATTAGTGGCACAGGGATGCAGACAAATCCCTGGAGTGGATGTGATGGAGGTCTTTGCTCCTACTAGTAGCTATGGAGCTAGAAGAGCTCTGCTTGCTGTTGCTGCAAGAGAGGGCTGTGAAATTCATCAGGTGGACGTTAAGACCGCCTTTCTGAATGGTGAGCTCGAGGAGGAAGTATATGTAACGCAACCTCCTGGCTTTGAGAATGGTGATAAGAATATTGTGTGCCGATTGAGAAAGGCGTTGTATGGCCTGAAGCAGGCTCCACGTGCCTGGCACAAAACCCTGAATGACAAACTTGAAGTCATGGGGTATGAGGTGTGCAAGAGTGATGCGGGAGTGTATGTGAGATGCTCTACTGATGGAGGAAAGTCCTATGTGCTGATCTATGTTGATGATCTTCTGATAGTTTCCAAGGGCATGTCAGAAATCGAGAGAGTGAAGGGACTTCTCAAGAAAGAATTCACCATCCATGATCTTGGGGAAGTGAAGGATTTCTTGGGATGTCAAGTGATGAGAGATAGAGATAAAGGGCTGATCACCCTGAGTTGCATCCCTAAAATCGATGCACTTGTAGAGAAATTTGGCTTGGATCTTGAGTCAGTGGGACCTGATACTCCCATGACAAAAGATTTCGTAATGTCCCAAAGGCCTGCACCGAGAGATGGGAGCGACAGCATTGGTGCTGGCAGTCCACTACCTCCAGGTCACCGTTACTGTGAGTTAGTAGGGTCTCTTCTGTATATAGCCAACACCACACGTCCCGATATAGCTCAGGCAGTAGGTGTATTGTCTCGTTATCGCATATCTCCCACCACAGCACATTGGAATGAAGCCATCCGTGTGTTGAAGTATCTGAAAGGAACCCGAGATTTGGTTCTAACTCTCGGAGGGGGGGAGATAGAGCTAGAAGGCTATGTGGATGCCGACTATGGAGGTGATCAGGATCATCGCTTCTCTACCACTGGCTTTGTCCTCACTGTGTTTGGAGGAGCAGTAGTGTGGGGAAGTAAAAAGCAATCTGCTGTTGCCACTTCAACAGTGGAGGCTGAATTCATGGCAGCAAGTGCTGTTGTGAAGGAAGCAAATTGGCTGAGAGGTTTCCTGGAGGAAATTGGAGTGTTACCGTGGATAGTGAAGATTCATTGTGACAACCAAGGGTGTATAAACCACCTGAGGAATCCGGTGTACTCCAAACACACAAAGCATATTGCAATTAGCTGTCATTTCGCACGTGAAGCTATTGCAAAGGGGCAGGTTGAATTCAAGTACATTCAATCTGCTAGAAATGTGGCTGACATTTTTACCAAACCACTAGTTAGACAAGTGTTTCTGGGACATCGTAACTCACTGGGACTGGCCAAGTTTCTGTGAGGTAAAGGCAAGGGGAAGTGTTGTGTTAATTAATTTTATGCCTTTCCCTCAGAGGAGTAATAATGGCAAGTCTCCGTATGAAGACAATACCAATTAGGAAAGAGAGGCAGAACCCTGAGTTCTGCCAGGCAATACATGCATTTGAACGAAGACTATCATAACGCAAGTTACAGACACGTTTGTAGAAAGGAGGCATATGGGGCAAGCACGGATAGGGAAGGCACTTGGTTGGAACTATAGTGGCACTCCGGGTGTCTATCAATCAGTTGCTAACCAGTCCTTGACTTGTATATGTCCGTGCCTACTTAACAACGCACAAGTAGGAGGACATCGTCTAACACCCTCCGTGCCGCCACCATGCAGGTGACTTAATCCTTATTGTATTCCTGGATTTAGCACTCAGATGAACATTGTTAGAACATGTTAGACATATAGAGTTGAGTTTAGCTCATCGGACAAAGTAATGAACACGACCTGGGTGAGAGCAGGTTAGGCGTGTTTGAACTGCGTCACCTTGTTAGGAGAGATGAGAGATATTGTAACACTTGGTTGGAACTATAGTGGCACTCCGGGTGTCTATCAATCAGTTGCTAACCAGTCCTTGACTTGTATATGTCCGTGCCTACTTAACAACGCACAAGTAGGAGGACATCGTCTAACACCCTCCGTGCCGCCACCATGCAGGATACGCCAAGCCCAGAATATTTCATTTGTTATGCATTGGGTCCGTCTCATTATTGCGGCCGCTGTGGGTCGCCAGCCGGCCGCTCGGCGGGTTTGACTCATAGCTCGAAACTTGTGGATTTGGGTGCTTGCACATTGGGCCGGTCTTTTTTCCTCCAGTTTTGTAAAGTCAGCGTGCCCCAAAAAACATCCTTTGAGCAGAAGAATCTTGGGCTGCAGCATTGCGGTCCGCTCTCAAGGCTGTTGCGGACTCGGGCTCCGAGGCTGCCTGGGTTGAGCTGTTGATCCTTCCGATGTGCGTCCTGTCAGCTCGTCGCAGGCCTCGGGGTGAGGGAGTTGCGCAGCACGTCCGCCGTCGGGCCCGCGCATGGTTGGATGGGGATATTGATGGCCTAATTGATGAACTCTTGGCCACCGCGCCTGCAGCCACTGCCCCACCCCGCCCATTAGACGATGCGGCGCTTGCCGCTCGCGTCTTGCGCAAGGTTGCAGCTGGCCATTTATCAGCGGCTGTTCGGATGTTGGAGCCTGCCACCATCGCCCCAGCCACGCCTGACACATGTGCTGCATTGGCAGCGCTTCATCCTATCCGACCGCTTCCCGTTGGCGCCCCGCCTGCGCAGGCCCCTTACCGTGCCCAAGTGGAGGAAGTCTTGGCTGCCCTCAAAACCTTCCCACCTGGTACCGCTGGCGGGCGGGACGGCTTGACCCCATTACATATAAAACATGCCTTCTCTGTAGGTGGCTCAGACCTCTTATTGGACAGCCTCCTTGGCGTGGTCAATCGGGCCTTAGCTGGGGATGTTCCCCCTCCCTTGCGATCTTATTGGGCCAGCGCTCCCATCACCCCTCTCTTGAAGCCCAATGGGGGTATCCGGCCCATTGCAGTGGGGCTCACCCTGCGCCGTCTGGTTTCCAAGATAGCTGTTGCAGCCGTCTTGCCCGCTGTCAGTGAGTATTTGCAGCCACACCAAGTTGGGGTTGGAGTCCGAGGGGGTGCAGAAGGCCTCGTCCATGCCCTCAACCGCTTGGTGGCACACCAGCAAGATTCCCCCGACCTCGTCGTTGTCAGCTTGGACTTCCAAAATGCTTTCAATACGGTCGACCGCAACCGCATGCTTGGGGAAGTCGCCCTCCATTGCCCCAGCATCTGGCAGTATGTGGCGACGACGTACGGCTGCGCGGCCCATCAGTATGTTGGGCCCCATGTCGTGGACTCCACAACAGGGGTCCAGCAAGGGGACCCCCTCTCTCCGCTGCTTTTTGCGCTCACTGTCCAGCCACTCCTCCTTGACCTTCATCGGGAGTGTCCCGACGTACACCAAGGGTGGTATCTGGATGACGGCACGTTTGTTGGTCCCGTGCCCGCAGCGCAGCAGGCAGTCCAGTTGGTTGTTGACCGGGCCCCCGCATATGGCTTGAGCCTCAACCCTCACAAGTGCTGTGTGTGGTCGCCGCGCCCGAACCCTCAGCATTTGGATGGGTTCCCTCTGGGCTTCGTCAATGAAACTCGTGCTGGTTTGATAGTGTTGGGGGCAGCGGTCACCGTGTCAGTCGAGTACGCGGCTTCCGTAGCCCAGGCGCACGTTGATGCCGTGGCAGCCTCGCTCCAGCGTTTGCCGATTCTCCGCCACCCCCAAGCCGAGCTTCTCTTGCTTCGCAGTTGCCTTGGGACCTGCAAGGTGGTTTTCACAGCCCGGACCATGCCGCCAGCTGCAGCTGCGCAAGCTTTGGTGACCTTTGATATGCTCCAAACCCAGGTCCTCCAATCCATTGTCACAGCTGGTGGTGGTGGTTTTGGCCCTTTGCAGCAAACCTTGGCTGGCTTGCCTATTGCCCAGGGGGGTCTAGGGGTCACTAAGGCCACTTCCCTTCTGCCTTGTGCCTATCTCGCCTCCGTCACGCAGACAGCCCCCCTCCAGGACCGCCTTCTGGGGACATCCACTGCCCCTCTTGTCCCCGCTGCCCTAGCTGCCAAGGCTGACTACTGCGCCCTTGTTCCTGATTTCGATGCGGCGCTCTTCGAGGATCCGGATTTTGTCCGCAGCAAAGTGCAAGCCCGGCTGTCCAAACCCTTGTCTCACCGCGCATACCAGGAGGTTCTTGATGACCCTGCTCGCTCGGATCGCGACCGTGCTGTGCTCCAATCTCTTACACAGCCGGGAGCGTCTGATTGGCTGCTGGCTCTCCCAGTTCCCCATTTGCAGCAAACCATGCCCCCAGAGTCGTTCCGCTGCCGCCTTCAATACCAGCTCTTGATCCCCATTTTCCACCCTGGCTCCCAATGCCCGTGCTGCTTGAGGGAGTTGGATGTCTGGGGCGACCACGCGGTCCACTGCACCTCAGGGGGGGCTGTTGCCATTGTCGGCCGACATTACTCCGTTCGTAACGGCCTGGACGCTGTCCTTACCTCAGCTCGTCAGCGGGTCACCCGGGAACCCGCCTTTCCCACCCCTGTCCCTGGCCAGGAGCGCCGTCGCGCAGACCTCCGCCTCCATGCGTGGGAGGAGGGGCGTGACCTTTATATCGACATCGTTGGCTCTTCCCCACTCACAGTTGCCAACTTGCTGCACTTCGTGCCGGGTGGGGCCGCCGCGCGCGCTGCCCAAGACAAGCAGACCCGCTATGCTGTCTTGTTGTCGCGTCAGCAGCCGCCTGTGGCTTTCCAAGCCTTCGCTTTTGAAACATTGGGAGGGTTGCATGCTGATGCGCTGGCCTTGTTGCAGAGGCTCCAGGGGCTTTTGAACCAAGCCATCATTGCTCACGAAGATGTGGAGGGATATTTTGTCATTCGTCGGGTCAGTTTCATCATTGCGGCGGCTGTGGGTCGCCAGCTGGCCGCTCGCCGGGTGTGACTCATAGCTTGACACATTGGGGGTTTGGGTCCCTGAACATTGGGCTGGTCTTTTTTACTCCACTCTTGTAACAGAAGAATTACATCGTTCCAGCCCAGAGGGCATGATGAGATGCAAACGGATAAACCCACGCTATTCAAGAACCTAAAGTTGTAATAATACTCCACTGATAACTGTATAATGACCAAGGCGGGGGGGGGGGGGGATGGATGACCGGAATGACCGGGGGGGGGAGGGGAACCAGGAAGGAATATAATTACACCAAGGAGGGGAGGGAGATATATGGTGATGTATCCCAATCGATTGGTTTAGGGCCGGCACGCCCGGCGCCAGAAACACCCCGCCCCGCCCCTTGCTGGCGGGCCCGCCCGCAAGGAGACACGTACGCTGCCTGTTTGGGAGAAGGGGGACCCCCCCTTCTAGTAAACTATATGAAGAGTGGATGATTTCTGCAACAAGGCCAGCTCATCAGCATGCAAGCCTGCAACTGTCTCGAATGAAAGGGCGTGGAAGGACACGGGCGGTTGTTGACGCGCCAGCAAGACAACTTAGCGGGTCTGCGCGTCTTGGGCAGCGAGCGGGGCGACGCTACCCGGGACGAAGTGCTGCAAGTTGGCGACGGTGAGTGGTGACGAGCCAACGATGTCGATGTAGAGGTCGCGACCCTCCCCGCACGCATTGGAGGCGGAGGTCTGTTGCAACGGCGCTCCTGGCCAGGGGCGAGCAGAGGTAAGGACAGCGTCCAGACCGTTAAGAACAGAGAAATGCCTGCCGACAATTGCCCCATAGGGGTTTCCACGACCCAAACCCAAATTTGTGTCCCCTGGATTTGTCCTTTTCAATCCCGTTCTTGTAACGCAAAGGGATGCGGCCATTTAAAAGTGTCAAGCTTCAAGTCACACCGAGCGAGCAGCCAGCGTATGACAGTACATACCCACAATGGCAGCAATAATGAAAGTGACACGACGCATGACACAATATGACAGTACATACCCACAATGGCAGCAATAATGAAAGTGACACGACGCATGACACAATATGACAGTACATACCCACAATGGCAGCAATAATGAAAGTGACACGACGCATGACACAATATGACAGTACATACCCACAATGGCAGCAATAATGAAAGTGACACGACGCATGACACAATATGACAGTACATACCCACAATGGCAGCAATAATGAAAGTGACACGACGCATGACACAATATCGCTCCTTCCCTTCTTCCTTGGTGATCACACAAAGTACGCAAACCGCAGCTGCAAGACAGTTTCCTCTTTTTCAGCTTCACTTCTGAGCCACTCATGTACTGTTGATGGGACTCCACTCCGTTGAGTCCTGTTTAGGCTACGTTCCGTGTTTGTGCACATCTCATCATGCCCTATGGGCTGGATAGATGAAGTTTCTGCAATGGCGTAAATGATGACGGTGGCACTCGGAGCTTTCGAGTGCGCAACAAGGAGGAGGAGGAGGAGGAGGAGGAGGAGGAGGAGGAGGAGGAGGAGGAGGAGGAGGAGGAGGAGGAGGAGGAGGAGGAGGAGGAACTGCACTGTTTGGCGCGCGCGCGCGCGCACTCTCTCTCTCTCTCTCTCTCTCTCTCTCTCTCTCTCTCTCTCTCTCTCTCTCTCTCTCTCTCTCTCTCTCTCTCTCTCTCTCTCTCTCTCTCTCTCTCGAAATTGAACGCAAATTTTGCAGCAAGAAGAGGAGGAGAAGAAGCGGAAGAAGTTTGCAGATCAGGCTCGATTGTACACGCTTTCACTTGTGTGGAATGAGATCAGGACCCGTGAGGAACTCACAGCTACACCAACTTCACATGTTGGGATTCATAGGGTGTGTATGGGTATTAATTCCCGGGAACAAGGGAGGGGAGGTATGGGGGTATGGGAATCCACTTAAAGTTTCCTTGGGGCTTATTTCAGGGTTTCCTATGCTACTTGGGAGTCCACGTGGACGGGGGCTATTGGGGAAGTCTATTAAGACCCCAGGCCCCGTCTCTGTTTTCCACACGGAGGGAAGGAAAGACAAGGCATTCGTTGGCTCACCGCCACTAATTTGCGGAACTCCATTCTGTCTGAGACCGCCGTGTGTGCTGCCCAAGACAAGCAGACCCGCTATACTGTCGTGCTGGTGCGTCAACAACTCATCCGTGGGCTTCCAAGGCTTTTCATTTGAAACATTTGGGGGCTCCTTGCTGATGCGCTGGCGTTGTAGAAGAGATTCCAGGGGTTCTTGAACCAGGCCGTTATTGCACAAGAGGAGGGATATTTTCGTCATGCGTCTGTTCAATTTCATTACGGCTACCGCTGTGGTCGCCAGCTGGCTGCTCGCTGTTTGTGACTTGCAGCTTGACACATTTGGGTATGGTTCGTTGACACACTGGGCTAGTCCTTTTGGAAGGCATCTGTCGAGCCTACTGGAAGGATGATACCTACGCAAGGTGCCTGCCTCGTTAAAACATTTTGAAGACTCCTGCACGTACTAATCTCTTCGTTGTACTGCAAATAATACTGTACGTCTGCTCTTTCCGTCTGCCCTGCGTCAACTTAACGTCGACTACAAGTTGCTATGCATGCCTGGGAGCCTTGTTTGTCAAAAAAGGGAATCGAGCTTATGATCTAGTCTTCAGTACTTTCATAGTTTACACACACACATGCCGCACAGACGGCACCCTGGGTCTCTCGTGTTGATAACTGGAATAGTTGCCGTTTGATATTTATTATATGAAATGCATTGCAGGTTGCAATTCACAGGCATTGTTTCAAACATTTCCCGTGGAGGTGCAGCCACCAACAAACCCGTGCCATTCGTAGTTTGCAAGGCACGAATACCCGGCCCCTGCATTTCTGATCAATTCACAAGAACAATTGACAGTTTTGATTTGGAAGTCCATGCTGAATATTGATTCTCGTATTCGAATAAAGAAGCATGCCGCACTTGTGGACACGAGCCGGGGAGTTTGGGGTCCCCTATGAAAGCCGTCTGCCCGACCATTGATGATACACACAATGCAGTTTTACCGTACACCTTGACTGCTTGCAGGCGCTTTGGAGGGGCAAGCAGCCTGAGCCTGAGCAGCAGCTGGACGGAGAGGCAGTCGAAGGTGAAAACTTAGACACACTTGACGATGGCGAGCACATTTTCAAGATCGATCCCTTACAAAAGTCCCCAGGTGATCAATTTTGAAGGCCAGGTGGATTGTCTTATGAGTACATCTATTGGAATCGACTCACCATGCTGTACTGAAACTACTAGTGTAAGTACTGTCTCGCACTGAGAGTAGTGTACTTTTCCCCACTAGTATGTACTCTGCTCTTCAGCTTGCGGTCAGAATTCAATAAAATTGGCCAGCCCTCTCATGCTCTTGCCCCTGATTTTCTGAGTCTCGATAAGGCCATGCCCTGCATGGTGAGGGAAACAAAGAGCATGGCGTTCAAGAGCCTGTGATATGAAAACAGTGTAAAGGGTGCATGTTTTATTCCCAAGTGTGCGCATGTGTCAGCTCAAGCGCCCAAGGTTTGTAGCTGGCGACTGCAAATGTCCAGCTGCTTCGCACTCGCTTGTATTTTTCTGTTGTCAAGCGCACGTAATGACAATGTGGGAGCCTTAGCAGTGCTCATAATGGCAATGTGGCAGTGCATGTGGATGTGCTGTGACAACACTTTGGAATATGTTGTCAAATCTCTCATTCCATTACTGTTGGCTGAGCATTCCAATGCCTGTCCCCTCAAACCCCCCCCCCCTCCCACCCAATCCATTCACAATGCCCCTCACTTCCCATCCCGTTATCCATCTTTGGGTTCGCTGGGGGGCCCGGAGGCAGCATGTGTGTGTGTGTGTGTGTGTGTGTGTGTGTGTGTGTGTGTGTGTGTGTGTGTGTGTGTGTGTGTGTGTGTGTGTGTGTGTGTGTGTGTGTGTGTGTGTGTGTGTGTGTGTGTGTGTGTGTGTGTGTGTGTGTGTGCTTTTCTTTTTCAATCTGAACCATCATACTTTATTTTAATGTTTAAGTTTTCTGTCCTGCATTCTGTTCAGCATTTGAAATTTGCACATAGCTATCTGCATCTTGACAGTCGTTGAACTTCTTCATTTCCAACTTTTCCATTTTGCATTCCATTGAACCTGTGAGACTGCCCGAGCAAATTAAATCAGAGCAGTGACTTAGGATCGCAACCACAAAAATGTTTTCACACACAGGCGGTACCGTGCAGGGGTGTTGTACCGCTCCGAGCCCCTGGAGGTACCCGACATGCCTTCAGCTGCTGCGAGTCCAGAAGACTGGCGCCTGGAGGGACTTGTTTTAGCACTTGGCATGCTGGCAGCTGCGGTACTGTCCCGCCGACGCACAGAGGCTCGGCAGATGGAGTATGGGGCCATCCTGGGTGAGGTACAGGGCACATGGGCCTCCAGGGTGGATAACCTGATGCGGAAACGGATGGAGGAAGAAGCCAGGGAGCGGGAGCGGGAACAGAGGGCTAGGAGCCGGTAAACGACCTCGT
>KV908417.1:478785-511285 GCA_002005505.1 Botryococcus braunii
TATATATCTATAGATGTGTCTTGGTGTGTTACACTGTCAGTCGTTATGTCACGTACTGCATGAGGGCTGGATGCCGTGATGGTGTGAAGAGAATCGGAGCACAATTGTGGCTCTGTCTGGGGGATGCAGGAGGACCCTGGCAATAGGGGGACCGGGAGAGCAGGGACGCGCCCGCACCTTGTTTGAACGCGCGGTACTGCTTAAGGAGGAATGGGCAGGGCCAAGCGGCACCCTTCTCTCCTGCCCGAACTGTCCGCCCTTGCTGGTGCCTCCCGGGCTCCCTCCCTGGCACTCTTGTTCTAACTCCTCCCCCTCTCGCCTTCCCCTTATCTCTGTCAAGGCCTCCGCCCCTGCCCTTTTTTTCCCCCTCCCTCTCCCCTTCTCCCCGCGTCAGCACTCCTGCCCCCCTCCCTCTCACAGAGTGTGTGTGTCTCTGCGCGCGCGCGCGCGTGTGTGTGTGTGTGTGTGTGTGTGTGTTGTGTGTGTGTGTGTGTGTGTGTGTGTGTGTGTGTGTGTGTGTGTGTGTGTGTGTGTGTTTTTGTGTGCACGTGCCGCCCCCCTCTTTCTCTCTCGCCCTACCTCCCTCCCCTTCTCCCCCCCCCCCACCCCGACAGAGATGGAGGCAGGCATCTGGAGTAAAAGCGGTGTGATAGCAATATGAATAAATAAATAATATGAATATGCTGCTTTTGCAGGGTTGCTGGACACGAATGCAGATTGGTCTGTGGACGCTGTTGGGGTCCGGAGCCTCATGCTCTTGATTTTCCAGGACGTAGCTCAGCGGTACGTGACGTGTGGAGAAACTGCTTCTGCAGTCGCGCTGCTGGAGGCGGCGATACGGGCCAACGAAGTGCAGCTGGGTTTACGTAGCTCGGCCGTGACGAGCGGGTCCCGCATGGCAGAGCGCTTGTTCGATACCTTGAATGGCGAGGAGCGCGCACGGGTGCGACCACTTTTGGCTTCCACTTCCCGCCCCGGATGCAAAGGTCATGTCTAACGGACGCAACACCAGCAGGGCGTCATGGTAATGGAAATGACGATGCTGGTGGTTCGTGGTTGTATTTCAGTTTTTACGGGCATGATGCATCTGGTTGTGCTTCCCTACATACCCGCATGATTACATTTCACTATTTACCCCAAATGAAGTGGTGTCGAGTGGTGGTGCTGTGGTGGTGCTGAGGCTTCGTGGATGTGGTGTATTTACAGGGAAAAGTGAATATATCCGACTCAGGCACCGGGTGCCCGAACAGTCACGTGACGACATCCGAACAGTTGTATTTAGTATCTTGATGATGGTCCTCGTGCTTCCTGCAGGTTGCAGTGGCCAGGGGGCAGTGGAGTGACACTTTGCAGCGCGTGTACGACGCTTTTACGGAGCCGATTACCGCTCAGAAACTGCCTGGAAAGTCTCGTGCTGCGGAATGGGACCGAGGGGGCTTGAACCCCCTTCCACTGCTGGCGTGATGCGTCACTCCATGTGGCTGCACGTGGACCTAACAGGGTCCTGGAGTCAGTCCCAAATGGCTCAACGTGGCGAGACAGGAGCCTGTAAGACTCGCTACTGCCCCATTTGCGTTATGCACTACTGAATGTCCATGTGGTTCCACATGGCCTACCAGCGGTCCGTGGAACTTGTAATGCTCATTCCAATTATTCTTATGGCACCACGTGCCACAAGAGGAGCCTTTGGAACGCCTTATTGTGCATGCGGTGTGCATCACTCAATGCTATAGGTCCATGTGGCACAAAGGTGTCCTAGCAACTGGCAGAATGGGCACAGGTCATGTGCCCCACGTGGCCTACAGGGAGTTTATTTGTGTAGTATTGAACATTTGCAATGTATGTTTCCGTGTGGCTCCAGTGTTGCCATTGGTCACATGGGCCTACCGAAGACTCTAGATCTTTTGATGCAGACATAATAACGGAGTATTTCTGGACAAGGAGCCTCCTATCGACAGACGTCTTGCCTAGTTGTAGACTACATGCAGAGTGGAACTTTTGAAAACTGTGGAAATTGGGAGGGGTGGCAAAGTTGAAAGGTGGTGGTTGGGATATTGCTCATGCGTCCCAATAGAACTACGTATGTATATATAGCTCCTCATCCAAGCATCCACGTGGTCACTGAGGGGACCGTTCCATTTCATCAGCCTCTCATACCGAGACAGATAAATGTCCTTGTTTGACGTCTTGGCGTGAATATTCATGACTCTTTATGATCCGTTGTTGCACCGTGGCCAGCTGGGGCAAGATTTGGATCCAGCAGAGAAATGACGGTGGTTGGCGCGCGCGTGGCAAGGGGTAGGGCCTTACGGTGGTGCAAGTAAGAATAGGAGATGGCACAGACGTGTGTGGTTATAACGAGTGTACACTAACGCAGTGTTATTAGCACATTCGTGCTGCGCACACGTATCCCCGTCAAGGGTGGAACTGGCAAGCGTGCTTGTTACTGCATCAGCGAAAGGCGGGTGGCTTTTGGCAGCGTAGTGTGGTCATGCCAGCGTTGCCAGTGATGACGTTATCCCCCCCCCCCTTTAACCCTGTATTGTCTGAAGGTATGCAAGAGCTGTACACTGCCTTACAGCCTGTACATGTTTCACATGTGGGCACGGCTGCAAACAAACCGTATCAGTCACTGGGAGCGCAGCGCTTTACCATCCCAAGAGGAGGAGAATTTTATATGCTACACCAATGCCTAACCACGAACACTTTGAAGCTGGCACTTCCCGACTCAGTTCTATGACACATTCCCCTCGACAATATTATCATTTGTTTCTATTGCATACCAGCACTAGTCCTACTCTCGGGTCAGATAATGTTAACAGGTTTACGACAATGCCCCATGTTTAAGCGGTCAATTTGGAAGGTACAGACCTCAAAGACGGCCCACCAAGTCGGTGGCACTGACCGTCATAGCAATCCCTCCGGATACCCAACAGATCGCGAAATTCTGTCGCGTTAACGAAGATCCCGTGCAAAACACAATAGAACTGCATAAACCAGACGCTCGAATCTTTGACTGAATCAAGCCACGCACGGAGGCTTAAGTGTTGTAGAGCAACTTCTGTGTAGTATGACTTTCGGTTGTACAGGATCGTCTTAGTAAGTGGCAGGCCTTGCGGGGCGAATGAATCAGTGCAGGATGTTGTCACATTTTTGTATGAATCTGTTATGAAATGCACCTGCGTCGTTTTGCGACTGCAGCAGCTTCAGCAGTTTCAAAGTACCGAGCACCAGCTGAGCTCTTTCATGTACGGCGTTCTTCTCTCCTTTTCCCAATGTGTACGTTAATGAGAGAAATATTGGAAGCTGTACTTACTTTAAAGTCACTAAGTTCGCTTTACTGAGCTCACAGGCTCGGTAGTGCTGATGGACTCTTGGGGTTTGGTTTTCCTAGGAGTGCCATTGGCGCAGGAACTTAACTTATAGAAATTTTAATGACCTTTCAAACATTACTCATTGGGCTTACAACACCTTGATCTTTAATAGCACCTTGTGAGTGAACAATAGTGCTGACATGGTCAACGGTTAGGATATCTGCATAGAAGTCCATGAACATTCCACCATTGATCTGCACTGGTATACTGACGCCTGTGCTGAAGCAGGACACGATCAAGGTACCGCCGACTGTGCAGGTGGTGAGGGAAGGAGACATCCTAAGAATCTCGGGGCCGCTCGGCGCAAACCAGACTGACCTTGCCCGGTTGGACAGCCAGGGACACTCAGCAATCAGACTAGCACCTGAAGAGCGGTCCATTGACATCTGCTCAGTATCCAAGGCCTTCCACGGGACTATCACCAGCCTTATCGAGAACAAGATTGAGGTATAATCCCACTTGCAACTCCTGCCCCGAGGGGAACTCGCTCTGTGACTTCTGCCTAAAGGGGAGTGGCGAGAGGAGGAAGCCGGAAAGAAGAGAGAGGGGGGAGAGAGAGAGAGAGAGAGAGAGAGAGAGAGAGAGAGAGAGAGAGAGAGAGAGAGAGAGAGAGAGAGAGAGAGAGAGAGAGAGAGAGAGAGAGAGAGAGAGAGAGAGAGAGAGAGAGAGAGAGAGAGAGAGAGAGAGAGAGAGAGAGAGAGAGAGAGAGAGAGAACAGCGATCCTCATTTGGGCATCCTTACACTTCCTTGTCTTTCTTATACACCCTTAGCGGGGCTCTCTGTAGTGTTGTGAGGCATCTTCAGAGTCAGATTTGCACTAGGAGTAAGGTCCTGCTTGGTGTTGGACATCAAAGAGCAAGTCAGGAGGCTTGGTAGTGTAGATCAAACCCGAAGTATCCAGGAAATAAGGCCCCGAGCGTCACATGGGGGAGCGGGATACAGGGTGTGACGGAAGGCTTCCTGAGTACCTGAGAATCACAGGGGACAGGGTACCGAGCGTCACGTGGGGGAGCGGGATGCAGGGAGTGACGAGAGGCTTCCTGGTGTACCTCAGAATCCAGGGGATTGGCTACCGAGCCAGCTTGGACGGGCAGGCCATAACCCTGAAGCTGGGGTACAGCCACGACTTCCGCTTCACGGTACCGTCGTCCATGCGCGCCTTCCTCCCAGACCCCACGCTGATCGGGCTGTACGGCGTGGACAAGAACGAGGTCACGCAGGTGGCAGCCAACATCATCAAGCTGAGGCCGCCCTCGGTTTACAAGGGCAAGGGGATCCGTATGGCCGACAGCACGCCCCGCCTTAAGGTGGGCAAACGCAAGTAGCACACCTCCGCACTCCCGGGAAGCTTGAGCTTACTAAGGCCAACTAGCGGACCTCCGCCCCCGTGGGGAGCTGGAGGTTGCTGCATGCACGTAGCGGGCCTCCGCACACCCGAGAGGGTTATGCTTGCTAGACACAAGTAGCTGACCTCCGCACTCCCGGGAAACTTGAGCTTGCTCAACACAAGTATCGAACCTCTGCCTCCTCTGCACACCTCCGCACTCCCGGGGAGCTGGAGGTTCTTGACTGCAAGCAGCAGATCTCGGCACTCCCAAAAGGCTCACGATTGCTAAATGCAAATAGCGGACCTCCAGCTCCGCATCCCCAGGGAGCTGGACGATACCAGAGGCAAGTAGTGGACCTCTGCGCGGCCGGGAAGCTGGAGGTTGCTAAACGCAAGTGGCTGACCTCCAAACCCGTAGGGAGCTGAAGATTACGGCACGCATGTAGCGGACCTCCGCACGCCCGGGGAGCTGGAGGGTACTAAACACAATTAGCGGATATCTGCACGCCCAAGAGGCGCAGCGGTCAACCGAAGTCGCAGGTGCTTATGAGTAATAGAGAGCAGCTGCCAACTGAAGGCGGGTGCTTATGTGTAACGGGGACCAGCTCTTGATGGAGGGTTGCTAAGTGGGAACAAGGAGGGAGCCGGCCCCGGCTGAAGGCTGATTATCCGATGTAGCAGACAGGAACCGCCTTGGTTGCAGGCCAATGAGGGCGAGTGAGCAATGGCAGGCCCGAAGCGAAGGCTTGTGCTGTCACCAAAATGGGGGACCTGACTCCAAAGGAGAAAAGGCGGGGATTGTATAAGGACAGAGGCGGAAGGACCATCACAGAGAGCGTGAGAGACTGCCCTCTAGGCTGTACAGCTGTAATTCGGTGTTCTCCTTTCAGAGCGCAGGATTTTCTTACAAGCCGGCTACATGCGAGCGATGGACATCGACCCATCAACTGGAGTGAAGGCGGGAAAATGCAGGTTGCGGACGGCTATGTGTTTGTGCTACTGGAAACTCCAACGTGGTCGAATTTCTGTGAATTGTCGGCGTAAACTCCTTCCGTTTGAGTCGGGGCAATCCGGGTAGTGGCAAATTTGGGGCTGACATGTGACTTCGTTGGAATTGCCAGTGCTATTCCAAAAATGGTTGAATCAAATGTTTCATGTCAAATTTGTCCTACGTCTGAATTTGCATGGGTTAAATGTCTCATGTCAAATTTGTGCTGCGTCTAAACAAGCACGGATAAAATGTCTCACGTCAAATTTTTGCTCCGTCTAAACAGGCATGGGTCAAATGTCTTACGTCAAATGTGGTGTTTACGTCGAAGATTTCTTAAAAACGCTGCATTGAATCATTCTCCGCAATACTCTACACTGCGTTGGTCAGTTGCAACAACGGCTTCCTCTCAATACGCTATCTATTCACATCTACTGCAATGCGCACTTGTATCGAATTTGACTGAGTTATACTGATGACATGTGACATTGCAACAACAATTGTCCAACCGTTGAGATGGGCCAATTGCTGGTCTCTGCAACAGTACAGTCTCAGTGTCTGTCACAGCGGTCTTGTCCTTGTGGATTCATGGCACCATGACTCATGGTGCCATGAGGCATATGGCTCACGCATGTCTTCTTCGACGTCGTGCACATTTGCCTCCTTGTAAAGTTGATCATGTCGGTCACATGGTTCTCCTTCATCGCACCTCCTTCCCCCCACCCCCCAAAAAAAAGAAAGAAAAAAGAAAAAACCACACATAACGCATCCCCTGTGTCAGTCGTGATTCCACAGGGCAGGCCACCCACACGGCCTTCAAAGCTTCCCACGATCCCCGGAACCCTTGCACCTGCCCCCCCCCCCCCCCCCGGGGCCTACCCCAAACAGAAGAAGAAGAAGACGAGGTGGAACAGAATAGGGCATTAATCAGCCCCCATTTCACTGCCTATATTGCAGGACTTTCCACCTTTTAGGCCTCTTGAATTGTACTCCAAAAACCTCCATACCAGTCACATTACAGAGCGTCAAAAAGTATTCCCATGTAACCCCTCCTTCACTTTTTCTAAATCCCCACCGCCCTTTTAATCCCCACATCACCTCACCGCTTCACATAATCTGCAACTCCATCCCTGCTGCACCCGGCCAGTCACCCATGCTGCTGCAGAAGATGGTGTAACAGGATCCCGGTCGCGACACTCACGTTCAAGCTATCTACGCCCTGATTAGGCAACTGCCACGTGGAGACTGTTCCAGGAGACTGACGGCGGCCCTCCACCTTCACCAGGGCCGTGCATACCTCCTTCACCTGGACCCAAGACGCCACAAATCATCCGGAACTGTCTTGGACTGTCAAAGTTGGACATCTGCCACCTCCTCCACGTCCCCGTCCTCTTCGTCCGGCCCCCCCCCCCCCCGCGCGCGCGCGCGCGCGTGTGTGTGTGTGTGTGTGTGTGTGTGTGTGTGTGTGTGTGTGTGTGTGTGTGTGTGTGTGTGTGTGTGCGTGCGTGCGAGCGAGTGCGTGCGTGCGCCCGCCCGGATCCGTCTGCGGATTGGCGTAAGGCATTTCTCACATTTTCTCTAAATCTGGGCGAACTTGATGAGCACAAGCAGGAGCGAGCACACAGGTCAGCACAGCCATGGCAAAGGTATACAGCCACAGGTGTTCACTGCGACAATCCTTTATGAGGGTATTATGCCTCCTGACTTACAGTCCTTGATAAGAGATCAAAAGCAAAAGCAAAGTCTGCTCTTGAACGAGCTCGAGCTAGATGTCAATTCAGTCCTTGCAAAGAAGGCAGAAGCAACAGGTGGAGGCGAACTCTGCTCTATAATGATCTCGAGCGAGACAACCATCAGTAAATAAAAAAGGCGGACTTTGTGAGGACACGAAAGCAAAGGCTGAGCAGAACCAGAGGCCCAAACCGTTGTTCTGAGGCCGGTGCCTTCGTTGCCGAGCACAAGGATGGCGGGTCCTCTCCTCTTGTAAGAGACCACGTTTACTGCGCCTTCCGCAGTGCATGCCCCTGCATGAGTCCCGCACAAGGCAATTAGAAGCAGTCAGTCCAACTTTTATAAAACTGTTAGGTACAGTGTTAGGTACCTAACACTCGCCCTCACCCACTTGACAGCACAGCACGTCCACGATGGCTGTCATGAACATTATGTTCATCACCACCACCGCCAGCACCATCATCATCGCTACGAGCATAGCCGCGGTGGATCTTAAGTCTGACACTAGCACCCATACATTACAGTAAGAGCACCCTTACTGTAATGTATGTGTAAAAGCTGTGCGGTTGTACCTGTAGCAGGTGGTTATTTCTAATGGCAAACGTTGATAAAACGCACCAAGGACTTCCTGACAAGGGTTCCTTGCAACGATTGTTTGAGCAAGGTTTAATCAAGGAAGCTTCCCACCTTGCTTTTGTTGTTTACACGAGAAATGTTGTTTAAATGCACAAAAGGAGTTTCCAACGGGGGCTTGTTATTCCTGTCTGACTGAATAACCAGACAGGAAGCCTATACGCACCCAGGACTTCCGGAATCCCAACCGGAGGGGTCCATTGGTTAGCAATGATTGCTTCCCAAGCAGGGCTCGATTTGCAAGACAAGAAAATTACATCATGAGACGCACCAAAGACTTCCCAACCGAGGGGTCGTTGTTTAGCAAAGATTGCGTCCCAGCAGGGTGCTCGCTACACAAGGCAAGAAAATTGATCTCATGCAAAAGCACCAAGGACTTGCAAGCCCGCCCCCCCCCCCCCCCCCCGGGGGGTGGGGGGGGTTGTGGGTCCGTTGGTCAGCCAAGATTGCTGTCCAACATGGGCTCGTTTTGCAAGCCCAGAAAATACAGGAGCGTGTTTTGCAAGGCAAAAAACTTGATGGCATGAGACGCACAACTGTCCTGCAAATCGAGCTCCTGTTGGAAGCCAATTTAAAGACTTCCCAACAGAGGCTGGATCTGCAAGGCAAGACAAGGGTATCATGAGACGCACCAAGGACTTCCCACCCGGCTGACGCCGCCTGGGTGAGGGTGCGGGGCAGGTTCCGCGCCGAGTGCAGGGGCACTTCCTCAAGAGCCCCAGCGCTGGCCTTGCTGACTGCCGGAGACAAGGGGGCGCTGTTCCGGGCGCAGCTCAGCACTCCCGCACAGCCCAGGTACGCAGCCGACCGCACTGCTGCACCCAGATTTTGCTGCGTACACATCGGAGGTTGCGTCAGCCCCCATGTGGGGAGTAGCAGCAGCCCCCACGTGGGAAGTTGCATCAGCACCCCAGGGCCATGGCCATGCCTGAAGACACAAACACACACACACACACCCACACACACACACACACACACACACACACACACACACACACACACACACACGCACATGCACACACACACACATGAGAGACTGCACGCACAAGACCCAGGGGGCCGGGGAGACGGAGGCGGAGGGGGATGGGGAGAGGGAGGCGGAGGGGGAGGGGAGGGTTATTCCATCCCTATCTGCAGCACACTACCACATGGTTTTCTTAACGTTTCATCATACTGGCCGGAAAACGATGTTTGCCGCAAAAATATGGTGGGTATGGGGTATCTGAATGCCAGTGTCCCTAAGAATTGGCAAGCAGCATTGCCCCCATCATTCGAACGCACTTGGGAATCAAGTTCTTTGTCTCCCAACGTGTACTTTTTGGTGAGTGGGAGGAGAGCACGAAAATACTCGCAAACTGCAACAAGAAACCATTCAAAGGCGAATATCACGTGACTTCTACCTTTGGATTAACTATGTTCCTCGTCTCTGCTTCTCATTGGCCGCTGCACTCTCATTCTCTTCCCTTGCTCCTTGTCTCTCCTTTCCTCCATGTTGATCTCCTCGTCCCTGCTTCTTACTGCCCGCGCACGGGCAATATGAGGCAGAGACGAGGCGACAAACATGGAGGAGAGGGGAGACGAGAAGCAAGGGAAGACAGAAGAAGAGAGGGGAGACGAGGAGCAAGGGAAGAAAGAAGAAGAGAGGGGAGACGAGGAGCAAGGGAAGAGCGAACAAGAGAGGAGAGACGAGGAGCAAAGGAAGACAGCGAGGAGAGGGGAGACGAGGAGCAAGGGAAGAGAGAAGAGGAGAGGGGAGACGAGGAGCAAGGGAAGAGAGAAGAGGAGATGGGAGACACGGGGCTAGGAAGAGAGAAAATAGGCGAGGGTGTTGTTGATGGGGCTTTACCGGATCGACAACTTGGTCAAGACACAGCCACAGAGGCGGGGAGACGCCCTCTTGGGACACCTCTGCCGCTGGAGGGAACTCGTCCAGAGGCTCCCAGTCTAGAGGCCCCGCATCCAGCACCAGTCCCTTCCCCCCCCCCCCCCCCCCCCGCCTCTCAGGAAGCTAGATTAATTCTGCCCTTCTTGAAATGTAGTCACTCCCTTCCCCTTTCCCAGAACGCCCCTTCTCAAAAAGCCCTTCGCCCGTCTCAAAAAGTCCCATCTCGAGAAGTCCCTTTTCCTGGTCCCTCACAAAGGGGAGGGGGGGTGTGTGTGTGTGTGTGGGGGGATCTGCTTCCGCAGCTAGATTGGTCCTGCTCTTCTTAGGACGTTCTTCCCCTCTCTCACGAGGGCTTAGATCCGTCCTGCTCTCCGGAAGACGTTCTCCCCCTCCCTCATGAGGGGTTAGATCGCTCCTGCTCTTTTCGATATGTACTTCCGCCCCTCTCAAGATGCTGGATGAGTCGTGTTCTTCTCAAGACATACTCCCACGCCCCCTTCCCCTTCCTTCTAGTCCCTTCCCCTTCAAGGTGCTAAAAGTTTCTTTTCGTTCTCCCTCCTCTCACCCTGCCTCCCTCCCTCTCGTCCACTCTCCCCCTCTCTCCCTCTCGCTCACAGGCCGAGGAGGACGAGGAGAGCGATCCGCAGCCAACCTGGTGAGGCCGGTTGTTGCAGATCATGTTGAGGTCGTGCTTGCTCGCGCGATCCACTCGCAGCCCCAGTGATTCCGCAAGCTGAATACACCGGACTGCCGCCCCTCCATCTGTCCGCTTGCCTGCCTCCAAGCCTGAGCATCCTCCGTGCCACACGTCACGGGGTCGTTGGGACAATTCAGAAGTCCCCAACCTTCGTGCTACACGTCACGGGGTTGTTGGAACAATCCAGAAGTCCCCATCCGGCCTCTGTATCCTCAGTTTTGGCAACGTACTCAGCTCTTGTCCACCCCCAGAACGGGGACAGATCCCCACCCTTTCTCCCTCCCTCCCGTCCCCCCTCTCCCTCTCCCCCCCTCCCTCCCTCCCTCCCTCCATCCCGCCCGCCCGCCCTCCCTCCCTCCCTCCCTCCCTCCCCCTCTCTCTCTCCCCCCTCCCTCCCTCCCTCCCCCTCTCTCTCTCCCCCCTCCCTCCCTCCCTCCCCCCCTCACCCTCCCCACTACCCCTTCCCACCCCCTCCCCCTCCCTCTCCTGCCCTGTCCTTTCCTCCTCCTCGCCCCCCTGCTGCTCCTCCCTCCCTCCAGCCCCTTTCTGTCAGCGCCTTCACTCTCTCCCGCATGCACGCAGACGGTGAGGAGGCGATGCGCAAGCAGGGGTTGGCGGCGTGGGGATGGCCCGGGGGGCCATATTCACACAGGTTTGTGGCGGCAGAGGTGCGGGATACTGGGACTAAGGGAAGAGGGAATATATCATGAGGCGGGGAAAGGTGAAGAGGCGTGGGAGAAAGGAGGGGAGGGAGAAGGAGGAAGAGAGCCAAGGGGACGGTAAGGAGGGAGAAAAACGGGGAAGAGATGGAGAGAAGGGAGGGGAGGATAATGAGGGAGGAAGGAGGAGAAGGAAGGGCAGGCATAGGGAACAAAGGGAGGGAGGGAGGGGGGGGGGGGAAAGGAGAGCGCGGAGTTGGAGGAGGAGGAGGAGTAAAGGGTGCGGGGAGGGAGAGGAAAGAAGGGGGAAGAAGAGTAAGGCTTTGAAGTGTTAGATTTGAGGGCTGAGAGGTGTCCAGGCACACACCTTCCTGGATGTACAGAAGGTTGAGCTGGCGGCGTCCCGCCGACAATGCGGCCAGTACAGGGTTGGTGCCGTACACTGCTTCTCCAATAAGCAACTGACTGATGCCCAACTGCCCCTCGCTGTCCTCCCGAATCCCCTCGGGGGGACCTCTGCGGCGCTCCCGCAGCATGCGTCCGGCCCCGCGGCCCTCCGGTGACCACTCTCCCGAGCCCTCTACCGCACTGCCCCACTTACTGTCGTCCCGCCAGCGGGGCTGGTCCCGAGGGGGCCTGTACCTCCAATCAGGGTCTGACGATGGAGCCATGCGTGCTTCCCGGGTAGGGCCAGGTCCCCATGAGACCGAGTCCCTCCCGACATCATTGGTGCGTTCCCACGGAGGGCCCCTGCTCGGGCCCCGCGATCCGCCCTCCCCCGGTCTGTCCCTCCATGTTGGCCTCTTTGCTGTTCCCCCTTGGGCCCCGCCCTCTTCATATCGCTGTCTTCCCGGCTTCCTGTTCCACATCCCGTCCCCCTGCTCACTCTTCCTTGTCCCCGTTCTGATTCAATGTTGCTTCCGCCCCCTCTATATCCATTAAAAAACACTTCATGCCTTCCCATGCAAAGACTTCTAGAAAACAGTCCAGGTTTTGGTCTCAAGGCAATGGCGGTGCTCGCCCCACTGCTCCTCTTTGTCCATCCCCTCTCCCCCCTCCCCACCCCTACACACACGTGTGCGCGCGCGCGCGCTCGCGCACACACACACACACACACACACACACACACACACACACACACACACACACACACACACACACACACACACACACACAATCTCTCATGCCCTAACAGAGAGGGTGAGCAACGAGGTGTGCTTAATAAGTAAAGAGTAAAGAAGAAATACCTGGACGGGCTTGCTGAATCACGAAAGCGGGGGTTGACAGAACCTCTTTGGGAAGCCGTCTGCCATTCTCCTGAAGCCCCTGTAAATACGCTTTGCCTCCAAGCCTGAAAATTGCCGACAAAAGCAATGCTTAAGAACCTTGATACTCGTACAAGCCAAGAGATGCTTCAAATGTATGAAGTGTGATGTAGAACACACCCAAACAACATGAAAAAATAAAGACTTCGAAAGGGTCAACACACCTGTTTCGATGTTTTCACTCTTGCAAATTCCAGGTTTGCAACAGCCCTGCGGAAAGAACAGCAGGCCTGGACACACGGGCAGTGCAAAGCCCACATGTAGCTGCCTTCTCACGTAAAGAGCACAGCAGAAGTCATGTTAAAATGGACCCATTCAACACAATATAACTCCTATTAGAACTCTCAGCGTCTTTATTTCGATTTGTACCTCCTTATGCTTAGGATCTGTGCAAGCGGCGCCCCACCGGTGGGTCACAACTAACCAAGTATCAGTTACACTGCGATTTTCCACATGCAATAAAATTCAAGGATTAAGAATCCAAGCTTTATCCTTTTTTGAGAAAACTTCTGCCTTATGTGATAAGGGCAACTGGTTCGGCTCGGGGAGAACGGAACAGTAAACTTCCGACACGAGACTGACACACTTTCTGCAAGTAGAAATGAAGAAGACACGGAGAAGCTTGCAAAAATAAAAATTCATAAAGCCTGGTCTCCCAGATCGATTAACATGGCCACAGACCTCAAGACGATTATCAGGTCTCCCAAGTCGGTTCACTCTGTCCAAATGGTGACGGTCCCTAGGAATTAGAGGGGCCGGCCCACGACGGCACCAGAATATGGATGTTGCTTTAATGCTCTGCGCAATGGAAGCAGCAGTCGGCTTCTGTTCGTCCAAGGGCTAGCCTTACACCCCATGAGACTCCTTAAAAATCCAGGATGCATTGGTGACCCCGGGAAAGTTTGAGGAACAGCCTCATTACATCCAAACTCGAGCCTGGACATCCAGGCATGAGTCTGCATGCATTCAGGCTATTAAACGACATTTCATTGGTAGCTGACATAGCCATTTGAAGAACGAGAAGGTGGGAGGAGGAGGACGAAGAGGAGGAGGTGGGCGCGAGGAGGACAGGAGAAACCCCACCATATGGCCCTAAATTACGACCAGAAGATGACAAGCTGGGAATCAATTTGCACAGAAAATGAGTATGGTACTACCCGCTTCAGCAACAAGGATCAAGAGCAAGGGACGTGTCACACAGCAATGCCAAGGACGAGCTCCAAATTTCATTTTTTGAGTGCAGGCGCATGTGGCATATCTGCAAGGGGTTTCCAGGGCATCAGTGTGATTGCGAACATCTTTTCCTTCCAGCAGATGCAACCTCATCCTTTATCTGCAAATTGTGAGAAGATCTGTTCAGGTTTGCCCCTCCTGACTTTTGTGGATTGATGTCCCTGCTGTGTGCGAGTAAAATTGCTTTCCACTTAAAATGCTTTCCAGTGTGGAGGTAAAAAACTGACACTTCTCTTTCAAAACTGATATATTCACTTCTCTTTCAAAAGGGGGATGCAAGGTCCTCCCCCCCCGTTCACTGCGAATGAAACCTGTACAGAGTCCCATCACACTTTTCGTTTGAGACTTTACTCAATGGCTGTTCTTTCGTTGGCGTCCCATCACACTTTTCGTTTGAGACCTAACTCAATGGCCGTTCTTTCGTTGGCGTTAACTACACGAATCCTACAATCAACTGAACGGCAAATCGGCGTCCTCACACCGAACTCTGCAAGTGGTTAAGCAGCTTGTGATGGTCTCCTGCTAGTGGAATTCTTGTGTTCCCAGGGGAGAAATCAGAGGTCGCTGGACGCAAAGTGTAGTAGCCGACTCCCAATATGGCAAAGCCCACATCAATGCCCCCCTGCAAAAATTAAGCATGTACGGGAGAAATTCTTGTGGGCACATGAAGTCGTAGGGCTTCATGCGATGCCAATATCATGAAGTAGGGTTCCAGCAAGAAGGTGCCGGTTAAACGTTTGATTTGGGGACGATCTTCACGTTGATTGTACTAAGATCCTGGCGAGTTCGTGACTTCAGGGAAAAGATCCCTTACGGTATGACGCGTTGCGGCAGGTCTAGCACGAACGTCGCGAAAACGTACAAGCTACATTGGTATTTGAATTGAAGCACTGAAGCAACAGAACAACAGAATAAGCAGCAGCAGAATCGTAGTCAACACTTTGAGCGAAGGGCAGCACTCTCTCCAGGGCATCTTGTGGTTGTCCTGTGGGCAATGACGATAATACACGAGCGCAAGGTCAAAACTTTGCACTCCAGTTGGCTGCTGGACGATAATACAGAGAGGTGATTATTTTCTTGGAGCATTGTATTTCTTTTAAGTTTGTCTTGCACTTCATACGAGCACAGGGTGGTCTCCTATCGTGTGTGGGGGCGACCGGTTGGGAAGCAACCTGCGCATGGAGGCTGCTTGGTTTTGACATTCAACGGCGGCACGTTTGTAAATCATTTGAGCTCATCGGCGAAGCATTGTGATGGTTTGCTGTTTTTACTGCAGGATGTTGACCACGACAGACTCGAAGCCGCCCCCTTCCGACGATGGAGTCTGCTGTGAGGAAGAGGAAACAGGTGCAATCTGGATGAAACGGCTTGCAGCTGTGTTTGAAGGAGAAAGCCTGCTAACTTATGCTACGTGCGCCCTTTCTTTCAAAAGACCAGTATTGCCTACTCCTGCAAGGCCCCTGCATGATTGTATCAATAACATAGTTTTCGAACTTGATGTTGGCTTCCGCCAGATGCAGTTTTATTAATTTATCTTTGAGGAAATTCCAGTTTGGAACATTAAATGTAAATGCTGCTTCCCTGCTGTGAGGCAGAAACTAGTGGCAGAGGGTGGAACTCGACCAAACATACCTACCACGCAACCTTATGGAGGAGGCATTCTACCGCTTGATTAATGCTTACGAATTCTATGCCCTCATAGCTTTCAAAGATTGCAAGTTTGGGGTCTTCCAACTCGGAGACTCGACATCATCTTCTCCACAGTTTCCCTCTGATGGCTTTCTAATATTTTTCCTTGCATAGCTTTTCAATTTCTTCCTGGACTGACAAAAGTTACAATTCTGATCAGGCTGAATGTTTTAGCAAGCAACCCTCCTGGGACGTACGTCGTGTCGACTGGCAACGCCATCACTGGGTCTAGTTCGTGCGGAATTGTGAAGACCAGCAGGGATTTCCTGCAGCGTTGTGTCGACCAAGGCTTTTGGATAACCTCCGTCAATGATGAAAAGTATGGCTCGTCCTTCCATGAACCCAGATGCATTGTTCGGACGCGTTGCCCACTCACAAAGGATGACGCTTTGGACTGAAAGCACCCTTTTTGCTGTACAGGAGGCCACGATATGATTTTCACAATATCCAGCATGCTTTCAATGCGTGGCAGACTCATCTGATGCTGTCAGTTCCAATCTTTCGTCATGATCGCCCGTACCTGGACCGGCACCCCGAGTCTTCGCTTGTGGATGATGCCCTGGGCTTTATTTCCTTGGGCTGGGGCTCACCATGTCCATCATCTCCCCAGATGTGCGTCCCTTGGGCTTTCAAGCTCGGGAACTTCTTGCATTGTTCAGGTCTGCAAAAGAGGGTGTGAGGTCGTTTTGGCTGGGCCATGAGAGGGGAGTTAAGTGGTTCTGGGCTGGATGTTGCTGTCAATCCCTGTGTGCCTGGTGTGCCTCGCCTGCTGTGGTATTGGGAAGTTCCAACATAAAATGCAAGGTTGGAGCTCAGGGCGTCGGATTGTGGTTTATCTCTGATACCTGGAAACAAGCCGCAATTACATTTTTTTAGCTTCGCAAGTGATGAGAAATATTAGCCAGTTAGCTCAATGGATTGCAGAAAACTGTGAAAGTTCTGCTCAAACATTCCAGAAGACTCTTAAAGTTTGTGCTTTACAGGTACAGGCTGTCCGCTTCACGGTTTTGGAAAAAACTGTTTAGGCCTGTGTTTGACAGTTCTTTGCGCCCCATGTGAGCAACAAAGCCCATGAGCTGTTCACATATAGTTCTGAACTTTGTTGCCCCTCTCTGCAGGTTTGTGCCCCTGCTGCAGCACCTGGCAGAGGGGATCGCTCCCGACTTCGAAGACCTCACTTCCTCCCTTCTGAAAGACATGACAGTGTACTTGCCACATTTGGAAGATCCAGAGGAAGCTCCCTTGAAGTCGGGACTCAGCTGCGCGGCCTCGCCACTGGGGTTGCTTACAAGCTCAGTGCGCACAAGCCAAATCACAACGCCCAGAAGCGTTAGCTTCTCTTCTATGACGCCCGAAGACTGGTCAGATATGCTCCTGGACGACGCTGGGGATCACGATTTCAAACTCGGCGCATGTGCCTCGAAACTGTCCGTGCCGCGGCTGAGGAACCGTGCGGGAGACCAGCAGGGGCATGCATCCATCTTCCCCGCCTTCCAGAGCCCCGAGCTCGAACGCGCCTTCTGCCTTTTCAGAAATCAAGAGGCTTTCATGGTAAGTGCAAGCAGCGCCGTCGTGGTCGGACACACGTGGGGGTCATGGGGAGCCAGTGAGGGTGAGAGGGCATTTGCATGGGCGCACACACCAGAGTGAACTTCGTTGCTTGTGTTTATCTACGCATGCACCTGCGCGCGCGCGTGTGTTGTGTGTGTGTGTGTGTGTGTGTGGGGGGGGGGGGGGGAGGGGGTGTCCGTGTGCTCTGCTTAAAGGTCGATGATTGCTGTAAGATACTGAATGCATCTCGTGTGGGTACAGAAAGATGCTGCGGTCCTGTTCTTTGCTCTCCTGGGCTCCGTTGTACAGCAGATCTGGGATCCGTACCCGCGATCAGCATTTGTCACTGCCAGTGCCTCCACGGTCACACTATTTTTGTGGCTGGGCCTCATCCTCCTTTACAGCAGCAGGTGGGCAACCCTGTATGGCGCTTGCCCTGCTCTCTCTTCGATAGTAACAGAGTACATCATTTGATTGTAACGAAGTACCGTTCCTCCTCGATCACAAAAAATTGTGTGGCTGGGCCTTGTCTTCCTGTTGTGCAGCAGGTCGGCAAACCAGTGCATAATCTCTGCCCCTTTTGCTTTAACGTTTGTAAGGTTAATGCTAGTTTCTGGTTTTAGCAAGGAAGGGATACGGAGCATGGAAATGAGTTGCTCTGAGTTCAGAGCATCTGTGCCACTTGCAGGTACCTCAAATGGCGAGAATCTCTTAGCGTTGTTGGGAACATCATGATGGGCATTCTGCTTTGCCGGTATGCATCAAGTTCTCCCTCCTTCGTTGCATCTCTTGGCCTCATAATTCTCGTTAAATCTACATTTTTTAGCTTCTCGCACGCACTCTGTTTGCTATCTCTCTCTCTCTCTCGCGCGCGCGGTGTGTGTGTGTGTGTGTGTGTGTGTGTGTGTGTGTGTGTGTGTGTGTGTGTGTGTGTGTGTGTGTGTGTGTGTGTTTGTGTGTTTTGGAGCGTGTGTGTGTGTGTGTGTGTGTGTGTGTGTGTGTGTGTCTGTGTGTGTGTGTGTGTGTGTGTGTGTGTGTGTGTGTGTGTGTGTGTGTGTGTGTGTATGTTTGTGTGTTTTGGAGCCTCTCCTTTTGTGGGGTGGGAGTGGGGGTGGGGGGTTGTTGGATGGTGCGCGATTAATGCAGACATTAGATGATGCTTGCTGTAACCCTTTCATTTCTTTATTTCCATGTTATTATTGTTTTGGTTCGGAACGGGGCCCATCACGAGGTCCAGCTTTCGTTTGGTTGTAGCGATTTATTGGATCAGCAACAGCGGGTCTCATCAGTCGCACGACTGACAGACACATGCTGTGATTACCACAGTTACTCGGCCACGTGATGGTCGTATTGATGAAGTTGATGACATTTCAGACGATGACAATGACAAGATGTGTGTCTGTGCTTGCAGCCTGCGCTGGTTCTCATTGGTGGAAATGTCGAGTGGAACATACTGGGCCGCATTTCGTCACTTGCTGACCCAGCCTGTCGTGGAGGCTGGCCTCTTCTATGGTATCCAGGTACCTCAGCTCATTCTGAATACTGACTGATATATTTCACTTTTACCTTTAAAAGCGGTCCGCATTTTTGTCATTGCCCCCCCCCCCCCCCCGGGGGGGTGGCCTCACTGTTGTCGGCGCCAGGCGTACTCAAGGCCTACACGTCTCAACTGGGCTTGTCTTTCTCATTCTTCCTTGTTAAGGCACCATCGTCAACCAAAATCCAAGTGTTTTTCAGGCCTAATGGCTGTTTCAATGCACTATTAGGGTCTGAAGGCTGTTTCATGCAGTCAAGAGACTAAAGCTCGATTTCACTGTAGTATTAGGGTATGAAGGCTGTTCAATGCAGTGGAAGAGCCTGGAAGCCTGATTTCACTTCAGTATTAGGGTCTGAAGGCTGTTTCAATGCAGTACAAGAGCCTGAAGCCTGATTTCACTGCAGTAATAGGGCCTGAAGGCTGTTTCAATGCAGTGGAAGAGCCTGAAGCATATCTCAGCGCTATACCAAGGGCCTCTAAGGCTTAAGGTTCTTTAGCTGCAGTACAATGGCCTAAAGGTTGTACCGTCGGTATGCTTGTACAGATCCGCCTGAAAACCGCGGTGCTTTGGCGCAATGTGCCTTCCGCGTTCTTCACTTCGCTGCTGAACTATTACATCATCCGCGACGGGATGCCGGGCGCGAACATTGCTTTCTGGATGCTCGGCTCCGCAGCGGCGCGCGCCCTTGCTATTGCCACAGCCGCACTGGCGTACCGCAAGATTGAGGCGAAGGCTCGTGCGGAATTCCTTGCTCATCATTCACATTGAGGCAAACGGTTGTCTTGACGTCCACGCGCATCAATCGTATGCCTTCCAGATTTAGATTTCGGGGCTCAAGGCTTTCTCTTGCTGAGGTTTCACACCCCTCATGCATTATAATGCATGCTGTGGATCCCGCAGCTTGATAAAGCTAGGATGGCATAGGACACTGCTGCATTACAGCGGCAGCGGTCAAGGGTTCAAGTCCCTGCCAGAGTACGGGGCGTCAGACCGTGCCCCCGCCCCCCCAACCCCCAACCGCAGGGTGTTCTGCCCTCTGTGGCATTAGCCTTCTGTCCCAGGACGTTGTGCCTGTCTTGCTCATGCGTCCCCCACCCTGGGAGGAGGTTCAGGAAGAGGCAGCGCGCTATCTGTGGTTCCTGTGTATCGTCTAAACGCCCGGTACAGCACACGAGCCTTTCTGCACAAACCTGTGCACAAAGCGCTTCCGGGCTGGGACGCCTTCCCTCGTTCTTGCTATATCAAGCTCCCTGCTTCAACAGTTTTGGTTCCGCACAGTTGGTTGCCACACATTTTGGAAGTTTTGTATCGAGCCGTGACCCTGTGCAAAGGCACGCCCATGTAGGTTTGACATCGAAGTTGTGAGGGGTCAAAAAGGCCATGCTCTACATTAAGTTGGATTTCATTGTGTCTGCAGTTTCATAGGCTGGGGCTCTCCCCTGGAGGAAACAACTGTCCTTCAACAACCCCTCCTCCCACACCCCCCCGCCCCACAACCCCCCAGTGCAAATTGCTGCAGCACACCCTATCCGATTACACGCATCTGCCCCTTCAGAGCTAGGCATTGGCACCTAGAGCCCACAGGCAGGTTCTCCGGCTGTGGCACTCGCTGAAGTTTTTTGCAGACTTAAAAGATTTTGTTAATTGCTGTGGCAGTAGATAATTGCCCTTCGCTGCTTACCAGGCGGACGCCAGCAGTGCTGCGGCCGCCAGCTGGACTGTACCCTCACTGTCCAGGTCAGCAGCGGTGGTTTGAGTTTTGGCACAGTGAGTGTATGTGTTGTTGCGAAGTCCAGGGTAAGCGTCTGAGTTAAGCAGATTAGACCAGGCTGGCTAAAGAGGTCAAACCCGGCCAGGCAATGTAGCTTAAGCAGGGCTTTGGGTAAACTGATCTGATCCGTAAGGTCCTGTAGCGCTAAATGGCCTGAGAAGGCAATGTGCACGGTCCCAGTTTTGCAGTACATTGGGCAGCGCCATCTGCATCGCTGCCCCGTTGAGCCCACCACCAGAACAGCCTCCTTCCAAGATCATTTCAGCTCACGCATGTGTCTTGAAATTTGGATGGCCCAGTACTTGGCCTAATGTAGCAGTGGCAAGTTTTTGTGTTTCAGCTGTAACCCTTTCACAACTTGCCGATTGATGCAGGAACTCGCACACGTGGGTACTTACACCGTGATGACTCGTGCAGCGAATGGCTCGTATTTAGAATATTCACGCTTGGAGCATGTAGAGCACTGTAAGGATGTGTGGCAGCTCATTCTGTTCTGATAGATAAAGTGAAGAATATCTGACCCCAATCTCTCGTAGGCACAAGGCTCAAAAATTGGACAGCTTGCTGCTCCATAGGGAGAGCGCAAGGCAAGTCAATGTAGGTCTTGCTGTTTCAGAATATCCACAGCACCGTAGATGCGGGCGTGGCTCAGGGAATTACTGTAGGTGCGTTGCAATGTTGCAGTGCACAACACTTTCAGAGTTATTAGGGCAAAAGATAGGGGGTTTGACTCATGGGAAAGTCCTTGGGCAGAGGTCGGGAAGACTACAGCAGGGAAACTGATTCTGAGTTAGTGAACTCCATAGTTTGTAGATTTGGGAGCAAGCCTGGCAGATAAAATTCAGCATGACTTGCGTGCTTTCATGATTAGATGGGTTAGGAGGATGCCAAGCACGGAAATTTTACCCTGACATGGCTAAATCCGATGGATTTAGTCGGGGGGACCGCCAAGCAGGGTCGACCTATTTAGGTCGCAATGGGGTCTTCTATGTTTGCTTTTATCGAGTAGGGGTCGGGGTTGGAGGGTTTTTTTTTTTTTTTGGGGGGGGGGGGATCGGAACCTTATTTAGGAAAGACTCGTCCTTAATCTTCATGGCGTTCCTGGCATGTGAAGCAAATGAAACCAAGTAGACAGATGGCAGTTGGGCAAGTGCAGATTTTATACTGCACAAAACCTTTTCTTTGGGCAAGCCACGCTGGTTGACCAGAAACATCCATTCTGTAGAGGGCCTGGCCTCTTGGCCATGGCTGTTAGACTGCAGTCCATCCCTGAGTGTATCTTCGTCAGTTCATTTTGTTGAGCATAGCCACGATGATGCAGTCCATGGTTGCTATGTTGAGTTGCAAGACGTGGTACAGTTGCACTACATCATTGTACTGCACACTTGTACTGCATAGTTTGGCTCCAGCCAAGGTCAGGAGCTTGTCATCATGCCGGGTGCTCGAGGTAACACTACCTGCTGTGTGGTACTTGCATGCTCTGCAAGTACATAGCATCCATCCCGCTTCCATACACTATCACGAAGGTGTTAGTGTATCATGAGGCCCCCTCAACACATTCGTGATCACGAATGTATTGAGGGGACTTCGCCTATAACCATGGACGCCCTGGGTTTGTACCCACCCTGAAGTGCTATGTTACTAGCATGAGCACGTCCACATACAGCCTGAGGGCCCTCATCAGAACACGTTGGGGTTTCGTCAAGATCCATTTCATTATCAATAATTGTAGACAGGGCTCAAGTTCGATGCTTGGCAAAATGTTACAAGGCCACTTGGGGCCCAGAGTGATCAGGTTGGGGTTCGGCCTTTAAGAAGCCCTCCAAGGTGCATATGCATGGCCTGCTCGATTCGGACCTCCTTTAATCAAAACAGACCTTCTGTTGTCTAGTAAGCCGGAGATTCTAGAGCCCATTGCCTGGAAGACGCCCGGTTATTAAGAGAGTTGGTGGGCGCATAGCCCTTGTTGATGCACTGCGGTGCATGCAAGCTCCCCTATCTGTTGTTTCAAAGTAGCAGGGATCCCTGCGATGCCAGAAGCCGAATTATGGCACGTCAGGAGAGTGTTGGTAGGGAGCGCTGCCTAGTGTTGATTAGTAATAAAGTCGAGGTTCATTGAAGATTCCTACCACAGACGGAAAGGGAAGGCTTGGGGCCTGTTGTGACACATAGGAACTGGAGAGCTGTGCTGAAGCTTGTCAACGTGTCATTGATGACTCATTTGGGTTTTCCGTGGCAAGCTGCTGAAAAGGATATGTCAAATGCCAGCAAGTATCCTGTCCTTTTGGAGAACCTTATAAATACGATGTATCTCTGCAGCCATTTTACAATGCTGGTGGCTTTGTCCATTTTAACTCCTGGATTTTGCCCCTAGCATCAGCAGGCCTTCAAAGTGTCAGCTGTCACAATTTGCGACAGTCCGATCTTTTGACGTTTGTTCCCTGTGCCAAGGAGGGGTCCAGTGCTATCTCAGTAGCGATTTGGGAAGAGGCCTCATTTGGTCGTCCCTCTGCTATTCCAACAAGATTTTAGTTTTTGCTGCTTCCTGCCACTTGTAGCCGGGCAGCTTGTCCGGTAAAAATGATATTAACATGTAGAAGGGCCTAGCAAAGGCTGGTCAAACACAGGCTTACTCCGCGAAGCCCTTCAGGGGTTTCCCAAAAAGTTCATGCCATTGGCCACATTATGTGTCAAGGCATTCATGGTTTCCTTGCTCAACAGGGCAAGAAATTGCCAGTATCACCAAAGGGCCCTGAACAGTGAAGTAGGGGTCGGCAGGATAAGTTATTTGTCCGAGTCAGCTTTTGTAGCATGCTGTTGTATGAACACGCTTGTTAGCACTCAATTTGGAATGCGAGAGCGTGTCCGAGGCTTTTTTGCAGAACCACGTCTAGCAATCGGCCAGGTGACTGTCAGATTTCGACAGTCACGTTGGCTCAGGGGTCCAACTTCGACTGCTGTTCCACAGCGTTCAGGCACGTAGGTGCCACCTGCGTGCGTGCACCATGTCACGCGGGAGATTGATGCCAAAAGTGTTGCAGCCTTGATTGGGTAGGACACATGGGGCAATCTGACTGTGTTGGCTGTCAAATGTCGCGGTGTGGGAGTTCCCCCTTGGTTGCAGTGGTAAGAGACAAAATTTGTTCTTTTACCAAGTGGTCCTTTTAAACTGTCACATTCACACATATCGTGGTGGCAGTTGATGTGTCTGCATAGACATAGATGTCCTGAAGGCCGGCAAGCACTGCCACTGAACATGGAAGATAGTAGGGGTGCAGGAATAAGAACACCGGATGGGGGAAAGTATCTAAGCACTTGGATTACACGAACTGTACGGGAATGTGTATGTTCGTCACTCAGTACCAAAAGTTTGTCTGTTTTGAAGGAAGGACTTGAAATCAATTCAAAACCAATGGTCGTGGTGGTACTGCTCTTTATGTAGGCAAATTTGAAGTAATCCGACAGTAAACGCGTGCAGGTGACGTGGTCAACCTTCGGATTGCATAGCCTGTATCTCTTTGTGGAGTTCGACGAGCTTGTCCATGGTAAGTGGGGACTTCAGAACCTGCTGAAGCTAGGCAAGCCAACCCTTGCATAAAACTGCTTGTGCACTCGCTTCCGCCCCTCGCAGTAAAGCTGGGGGCTCGGGGCTCATGGGGAGCTGGGAAGTTTATTTCCCATGCATATTGTGAACATTTGGCTTTTTATTGAGCCTCAGGCTGGTGTCTACACCCAGGTGGCTGAGATGCAACTTTCAAAACCGTCAGTGGTTGTCGATTAAACTTTCGAGGTATTAAGGTATTATAGGAACAGACGTGGATCTTGTTGTACCGGTCGGAGGTCATTTCAAATAGGGGTTAACGTTCGTGCGTCAGGACTTGAACATGTACTTGCGCTTCTGGTGAGGTGGCTCATTGCAGAACACGGGGACTGTAGATTTGGTCTCGTGCAGTGAGGTCTCAAATCTGCTGGTTGAGATTGCCAGAAATTTCTCTCGCCTTCCTACCAGGCAGATGTACTTGCGCTTCTGGTGAGGTGGCTCATTGCAGAACACGGGGACTGTAGATTTGGTCTCGTGCAGTGAGGTCTCAAATCTGCTGGTTGAGATTGCCAGAAATTTCTCTCGCCAGCTAGATGCTCGTGAGGTACTAAGGCAATCGCTATGATTACCCAAGCGTTTAGTCCCAAGCATTGTGAAATATGCGAAGCATATCCTTCCATAGATGCCGTTGTAGTGGGTCAATTGTATCGAGGCTTGCAGCCCTCCTGGCGATGGAGGAGAACCATTTGGGCTCTACCGCCAGGAGGTCCACCAATATGTATTTTTAGGTAGGTACGACGGGTTGGATGGACAGCAACCCACAACAACAAACAAAACCACTGCTCAAATAATATAGGCCGAACCACGGTCCTTCTGTCGTTTCTTATGCATAGGAGCGCTTTCTGTGTCGTTCAGGGTGTGAGGATCACGAGGAGTTCCGAATATACGGAATGATACCCTAAGGCACAATGCAGCTCCGTGGTTATTTTGGATTCATCGTTGGAAACGGTTAGTACTTTCCCAACTCAATCGTGATTGTAACTGCTGTGGCAGGTCTCTTACTATTCTTGTAGAATTAGAGGTCTTCAAAAAGGCTTTAAGCGGAATTTTTGGGTCCTTCAACCTTTTGAACGTGTGCACCTCCTTTGCTGCCTTTGCACAGCGGGGTTGGTAACCTGGTGAGATGCGTTTGAGCAAGCAATGCAATGCATGGCAGTATAGCTTGCACATCATCTAAGTTGTTACGGCGCAAAACACTGGGCACGTGCAGCAGTGCAGTGTGCAGAATTATTAGTTGTTTTCTGCAACATGCATCAACTTTTTGGAATCATGCTGGACTGTCATGTGTACGCCGGGTGGTGTGTGTGTGGGTCAGGACCCCTGTCATAGCATTGTTTTCTTCGATGCTTCTACCTCGCTCTATAAAGGGGTAGTATTGAGGGTAATAGCAAACACCCTCGTGACTCTATATTTAAAAACTGGTGCTGGGCTCGCTTAAATGGCCACTTTTGAGCTATTCAAGCAGATGCCACAGTCAAGGCAAAACTTTGCCGACTTTAGGGCATGTTCATATCTATGCTGCGGTTCGTAGAGCTAGATTTTATTAGTCGCGTTAGAGGTCGTCATAGAGAGTAATCTAGCTTCAATGGTAGAAGGTATTCCATTAGGTCAATTAACATGGTTGCAGAGGGCAACCTCTTCAATGTAACGCATGTCCTTATGTGCAATTTGCTAAAGAGGGACGTACTTATTGAGACTATAACTCCTGCGGCATGTAAAAAATGAAGTACGTCTGAAATAGTATATTTTCCTCCTTTTCCTAAATGTATACTTCCTGCGGCATGTAGAGGTGAAGTGAAGTATATCCGATCAGAATCGCCAATGCTTGAAGACCGCCTGTGATGATGACGCAAAACGTGTTTGCCAGATGACTTCCTTCCGTGAAGACGGTTGTCTTTGTTTGGAAGTGTCACGGAAGAAAAGTCTGACCGGGGTGAGGGCACCAGACCTTAGTCCCCGATACCCTCAACAGGGCACAAAGGCCCCTACCCTAATAGGAGGAAGAAATAAGGGAGAAAGGGAAGAGCTTACACATATCCCAACCCGTAGGGCATGAGATGTGCATATACACACACACAGGGTAGAATACTCAATGGCACCCCAGACAGCTCAAACCGCAATAGTATTAAGTTTCCTTTAAAGGGCAGCCATGGGGTTGACTGTGTACAAGTAATCGCACATGGCCGGTGTCTGTACGAGCCTGGAAGGCATCATGATAAAATGAAACCACTGCACGTAAATCAACCTGCTGAATGAACTGCCCGAGACTTCTAGATGAACCTGCCTAGAGAACACGCGAGGCCAATGCTCCCGTACAGGGTTGATCAATGAAAGAAATGAGCGCCTCACCATGAAAGACAAAGTTGTGTTCAACACCCACAGCTGAGTCACGTGACACGTTGCACACATGTCACAGGCTGTGACTCACAGAGGCGAGAAATCCGCTGCTACCGTCCAGTATCAATGGGATGGCCATGAGCACTTGACAAAAGCTGGAGGGAAGTTCTAATGTTGGGAATGTCGAGAGAAAGGTAAATGCAACCGAGCATGTTGAACCTGTTGACAAGTAACCACCTTATATAAGATCAACGGTGGAGATCACCAGGAGCTAAATCAGGGCAAAACATACTCCCCTCATATATGTTCAGAATCCTCTGAGACAGTGTTGGCTCACGCAAGACGATCTTCTATAGAGCATGGAAGGTATCAACGTCGACAGAGTGGGCCTGTTGACAGTCCCCCAGGTATAGCAGTCAACCGTGGCAGAGCTGTCGTAGAGGAGCCTGGCAAAGACGGGGTACGAGGGAACAGAAGATACGAGATGGAACATGAAGCTTGAAGTGTATCTAGCGCTCTTTTGCTCGTGCTGTAAAGGTGGCAAATGCAAAATCAGCAGAGCTCGAACGATATCCGCGTATCACAAGACAATGAGAGACATATAAATGAACAAGCTTGCAACGCCTTAAGGCGATGGCACAAGCGAGAGGGGGTTGGGGGTCGGGACATTAAAGGAACGAGCGAAGTATATCTAATCAAATTTCCGTAGGACACAAAATGCGAATTTAAAAATATGAACCCGAAGACCTCAACGCATTACTTGATACGACAGACAGGTTATATATGGAGATAAAGGCATTGAGTCAAATTGGTGGCATATGCGTAGAACTGAAGCATATATCGCTAATTAGATGTGTTTTCACAGCAGTTGTTAAGACACTTCAAAGGGCACTGAAGAACATGGGTATTGATATTGGAGTAAACGCCTGGTGGGCACTACAGCAACAGTCGTTCCTAGTCACCTACCAACGCATGGAATAAACCTCGAGGAACATCTGAAATACCCAGTGAAATCGAACAAATGTAAGCAAAGGAATTTTATTTAGTATAAAGAGTGAAGCCTATCCTCACCACGAACCATAAATCCGTAATTCGGGAACGCGGAATCTGATACTGAAAATGATGGTGAAAAGACTCCCAATGTGTTGAGTGAAGCCTATCCTAGCCGTATCCCATAAAGCCGGCTTGCGGGTATGTGGAATTGAGGGTCCAGATACGAAAGGTGATTGTGAAAAAATTGCATAGTGAAAGAAACAGATAAAGAGAGGGGGGAGAGAGAGAGAGAGAGAGAGAGAGAGAGAGAGAGAGAGAGAGAGAGAGAGAGAGAGAGAGAGAGAGAGAGAGAGAGAGAGAGAGAGAGAGAGAGAGAGAGAGAGAGAGAGAGAGAGAGAGAGAGAGAGAGAGAGAGCGAGAGAGAGAGAGAGAGAGAGAGAGAGAGAGAGAGAGAGAGAGAGAGAGAGAGAGAGAGAGAGAGAGAGAGAGAGAGAGAGAGAGAGAGAGGGAAAGGGGAAGTGCGGGAGGGAGGGAGGGAGAGGGAGAGAGAAAGAGAGAGAGAGAGAGAGAGAGAGAGAGAGAGAGAGAGAGAGAGAGAGAGAGAGAGAGAGAGAGAGAGAGAGAGAGAGAGAGAGGGGGGGGGGGGGTGGGAGAGGGTGAGGGAGGGAGGAAGGGCGGGGGGGGGGGGGACGGGAGGGAGGGGGGGGGGGGGGGAGAGAGAGAGAGAGAGAGAGAGAGAGAGAGAGAGAGAGAGAGAGAGAGAGAGAGAGAGAGAGAGAGAGAGAGAGAGAGAGAGAGAGAGAGAGAGAGAGAGAGAGAGAGAGAGAGAGAGAGAGAGAGAGAGAGATTTCATTTGTAAGGAATCCATGCCATGACTCATGTTCGAAAACCTTAGTTCCTCTCACGACTGACCTCGGATATGACCTGCACCTCCATTCAGGGAGATTTATGCAGACGTGAAACCATAGCAGTACAGATTGGCTGGGTTTGCTTCTGTCTCGTGAAGTGTAGTAAACAATTCGTGAACTTCTGCGGTCTTGTTTAGTTGGACCAGGCCCAGCTCTTCTTCTGTTATGCATCCGACGTTGGCGTAAAGGGCACTTCTAACCCCTTATTCTCTCTTGCCTGTTTCGTAATGGCCCCACCCATGACCATGTAAAGATATAATTCAACACATTGAACGATTCATGTGCTTTCCCATTCAAAACGTCCTCAAGTAAACCTTCATCAGTTACATTATTTACCCCGGGCAAACAATCTTTGATTACCACGAGGGAATCCACCCACTAGCTCCAATCCTCCACTCACTGTTAGGTTACCAGCAAAAGGCTTGTAAGGAGACACAAGCACAGTATGTTGGTCCAAGGCCCGAACGTCCTTTATGTGCCCATCTTCTCGCTCACTTGTTTTAGGGTCCAAAATTGTCAGTGGCCATTGCCCAACAGATTCTTGATAGTGGCCGGTTTTAGGCCGCTCCCCGCGTCAAGAGGGATTGCACTTACTCTGGCCGCTCAGATAGGAACCCTTAAACACGTGGACCGGTGCGATCCACTGGGTTTCACGCAGCCCACACTGTAAAGTTTGGGCTAAGGGGCCAAACTCTGTTTGGGACAGTCACAATCTCATGATACCGTGACCCATGCGGTCGCGCTTTTCAAGTTCGGCGTGCAGATCGGTTGCTCGACCCTGCAGATCACGATCCTTTCGGTGGATGTCTACAGAGGGTTCTCAGCAGACACACGCCCTGCGGGACCGTTGTGCTTGAGCTGCCGGAGAATAAATATAAGGGATTGTCAAGACGTCCTTGTAATCTAAATATCAGAGATACTTTCACGATGGGGGACTTCTGCTGCCACGGGACGGAGCTTGGAAAACGATGGTCGCTGGAATCCCTGGAGAATGGGTAAGGAAGGGCGGAACATGGGATTTAGTCTCGACCATTTCTTTTTTTAATGCACTTATGGCGATCAAGCGTGGAAACGGTACGTCTATGAGCGGAAAGAAGTCTGCTTTCTGATTAACTTAAATCAACCGGTGAACAGGAATGAAGAGGCGCACGATGTTTTTTCCATACATATGCTTTTGAAAGGGATCCGCACTCTGTCCCATGGCGCACAACAGTCGGCATGGTCTCGTTTCAATGAAGCCTCCGCAAACCACAACGGGTTGTCGGTCGGCGTCGATTTTCTGTTTGCAGACATCATTGATGGCAGTGCCGTATACCTAACGTACGTTTCCACTTGGGATCGATTGAAGTCGTGTGCGTCCCTGAGCGTGAGGCTGTAGGTTGCCAAAGACAATGGTGCCTTCAAAACACGGAATGAATCGCACTTCTTTACACAAATCTATTACAACATGGCTTGGGGCCCGAACATTTATGCGTGTGAACAGCAAAGCAGAGCATTCTTCGGCGCAGTACTTCGACGAGCTACTTTTAAGGTTCTCATACGGGGAAAAATGGGCAGCTTCGTAACCTCATGGGTTAAGGCAGACGACTTAATACTGTTCTTGACACAATGCAGGCTCTATGCGGTGATGGAAGGAACGCTGGACGTCTACAATGTGAGTGTGGGCAACCTCCTGAGCACTGAGGCTCATGGTCAGGGACTGGTGAAAACATCTAGGCGTCTTCTGTCAAGAGTGTCTCTGCAAGGATTCAATCTTTCAACTGAACCCACATGGAGGTACCATAACTATCTTGCTTCTTCTGTGGTCTCCACCACCACCCTTCCCCATTACTATCATCATCAGGGCCATTCACCACCACCACCACCACCACCACCACCTCTTTTCTTATCCTTCTGCTCCTCTTCCTTTTCCCCCACCTCCCCCTCCCCCCCTTCCTCCTCCTCCCCCTCCCCCCCCCCACCTCCTCCTCCTCCTCTCTTCCTCCTTGCCTATTCCTCCTTACTTTCTTCTTCTTTGTACACATATGTTCTTCCTCCTCTTCTTCCTCCTGGGAATTGTCCTCCTCCTTCTTCCTCTCCTCTTCGGAGAGGTCTTTACACCCCTTCTGACCCACGTGTTCAGTTCAGCTACATGAACTAGGTTTTGAAAGTTTGGAGTCCATCATCACCTATAAGCCTTGCTGTAGTTTGCCATTCTACAGCCATAATTCAATGTCTGCTGCATTTGGGATGTGCACCCCTACGCAAGCTTGCAAATATTAGATGCCCAACAGGTAAGTAGGATAGGGACGATGGTAGGAGGCAAGAGTTGAGTTTCTTGCTCTGCTTCATCAAGGAAAAACCCCAGATTTAGAGAAAGGGAGTGCGTTGCATTGCGCAGGGTGCCAGAAGTTGGTATACATCATAGCCGACATGCCTTCAAGACTGCTGGAGCAACAAAAGTCATATCAGTCCCCATTTCTGCATCCAAGTTTGAGGACTTGGAGCAGATGAGCAATCAGGAGCGTCCCTTGGGATTCCTAACAATTGGATGGCAACACCTTCCCAGCCACCTGGAGGCCAGGTCCGAAGCCCTGCCAGCCTTTGTTTAGGGAAGCCTTGAAAGACAACCTTTTCAGCCACGCCACCACCACCACCACCACCATCATCATCGTCCTGACGACAACGTTGCCGACGACGATGATGATGATGCCAACGATGATGACGCTGATGCGATGATGAAGATGATAATAATATGAAGATGATGACGGGCGATGATGATGATGCTGGTGCTAGTGATGGTGATGGTGATGGTGATGGCGATGGTGATGGTGATGGTGATGATGATGGTGATGATGATGATGATGATGATGATGATGATGATGATGATGATGATGATGATGATGATGATGATGATGCCATGATTTTGTCTATGATAAGCAACATGATGATAATGAACTGTATCTTAATAATGACGAACTATTTGTTTTAGCAACAAAGTTATGATCATGGTAAGCATGATGATAATGATAATCATCATCATCCTCGCCCTGATGATAATAAACTTATATCATGGCGAGGATGATGATTATCATTATCATTATCATCATCCTCGCCTTGATTATAACTATAGTATCAACATATTATCACATATGCTGTTATCATTCTGATACAGTCAGCATCTACCGCATGATGTAATAGTGGTTGTAACCGCGATCACCGGGATCGCCATCAAGCATCATGATCACTCTTGACCTCTCATGCTCATCGTTAAGGTTCTGCTTGCTCTCATCCATCCTGATGTCCACAAGACTGCCACACTTCTTCAAACGCACTTGTCCCACTCTATTTGCTGTGGTGTCTGCTGTAATGTCAGCATTGTGATCTGGCTGTGATTCAAATCCAGTCTCCCAATGCTCCTGAACTCTCAATTTTACCATTGTCAACTTCAAAAATTTCAAATGTTATGAAGGGGTCGGCCCAAGGGCTGCATCACCGATGAGTTCCGCAGAGAGCTGCTTGCCGGTGTCTCCTGGGCGTGCTAGAAGGTTACCAGAGACTTGTCAAACGACTGTTTGTAAATTCCTTAGACAAGATCCGCTCTTGTGCTCGGAAGTGCTCGAGGTGCTTGCAGTATGGAAAACGATCATCTCGAGCGATTGTACGAGCAGCAATTCAGCATGCGCGGAATCGCGCGAGAGCAACTGTGGATGCCCTTTTGTTCGAAACAAAAAGGAAACACACTTGATCCCCGGCCAGAGATTTTTTAGAACGTATCTCGACCTCGGATATGGTAGGGAGACGTTACATTGGCCTATCAAATTTCTGTGGCGCTGGTACCACATGCAAAGGTCCCCTCGGTTTTGTGCAGGGTAATAAAGCGCATGCAGCAGCTGGCTGACGTGGTGGCCGAAGATTTTGTGGCAGCCACGAGCAGATCGTGATGCATATGGGGTTTTTCTTGCCTCCGGCAGAATCGCCTCCTGGGGAGGGGATGATAATCACGCCCTCGACCACCCTCACCGCTCTCCGTCCTCTGACGACGATTCCGGCTCGCGCTCTGAAGCCCTCTGGAAGTACTCGGTTCAATTCCCAACCGCTCAGTGCGACAGCGAAACCCCTTTTACAGGATTTCTGCTCGAAGACTCTTCCCAGGCGCCAGACTTCGAAATCTTGCCAGACGATGCGTCGTGCCGAAAGGTTGAGTGCGAACTGAAGAGAGCACGCTCCAGTGCTGTGCGTGACGTTTCGCAGTGTGACACCTGGCTTACTTTCAAAGA
>KV908417.1:516285-520242 GCA_002005505.1 Botryococcus braunii
ATACAACCAAGCACGTCCATCACGAATTGTGAACCTGGTACTGCCCACTTAAGGGACCGACCCCAAAGCTGGGGCCTCGGGAGACCCCTAATGATCCCCAATGGGATCCCTCATGGCGAGTACCAAGAAGCGTTCCTTCGAAGCATGGGGAGGCAAGCTGAGGCTGCCCTTTGACTGCAGCCCCGAGCGTGACGCTGTATGGCGCCTTCTTTTGATCAAAAGGAGCTCCTGAGCTCCTTAAACACGCTACAATGTAACGTGGTCGTTGCTGGACCGCATTGAGTCCACCGGGTACCCTTGCAGATTTGAGTCTTCACCAAGCGGCGGAGACCATGCACTGTCAGCACTGGCGGTTTTGCTAAAAATGGGAATTAATTCGAAAACCTGGACATCGTCTCTTATTTTCGAGAGAAGGGGTGCTGCATACTAGAGACGAGCAGGTGCAGGGGTAGCTTTGTGTCAACATTTGACGCGTTACCGTGTCGGGTTGAAGCGTGACTGCTACTTGTGGTAATGTGCAGACTGTGTGCACATTCCTGTTTATTTTAAAATAGTAAAGCCTCATTTTTAATTGAGGCTTTCCTATATACATATATGGGATTATCGCTTTTGATTACATTCGAATTTGTTGAGGTACACAACCTGCAAGGACTTTAAAGGACTGCAAATTTGGTGTACACATGTATGTGGTATACGTGTATGCCTGCCGTGGTGGGCTAAAACATTCAGAATCACGCATGCCCCACTCACGCACATTTAAGGCTGCTCAGCCACATGTACAGCAAGCCTTAAGGCTGCCACAAGACATGTTCACCACGTGCAATGTTCAGTGCACGTAGTAACTACTTTAGAAAGGCAACACCGAAACCCATTATATCAGCTTTGCTTTGTATACGGTAAGGGGGTAAATTTCTTTTTAACAGGCTATTTGCAACCTTGAGGGGCTTTTCTAAACCAATTCTTGTGGGTTACACCTATGACCCGTATACGGCAGAACATTCTTCGAAGGGTTGCATCCTAATAGGGTTGCATCCCGGGCCCGGGGCCCCTGTAGCTAGCTAGTTAGTCGAATGCATACAAGCTACAATATGCTGGCATTTGCCAACGACAATTGAAAACCACTTCAACTTTCGCAGCTAATTCAAAGTCTTTAATGGGCTCATGGTCATGGAGGCTGGGTGGCCACCATGGTTGAATATTGCTATGTATCAGTTATCTATGGGTAGCTACTACTTGGACCCAGGGGCTCATCGGAATTTGGGCCCCAAATGCCCATCTCCCCGCATTGGTTGACAATTGAAAAGTTGGTTGTGCTTTCATAAGGCAAGTATTAAGTATGTACGTAGTGTATACCCCCCTTTGAAATCTAGACCTAACTAGATCTATAGATCTTCTCTTGAGGTACACGAAAATCAACTTAATACCAGCAATTGGCATATCCTGATCGAGAGTAATCGTGATATATCGATAGGATATCCTGATCAGGATATAACTGACTAGACACCCAAATCTCTACATGGTACGAAGTCTTAGGTTTGTCTCCTGCAAGAATAAGTGCGGTTAGGAAGAGCTTCGCTCTTAATACTAAGAATAAAAGACTATAGATGCTAGGGATGCGGACCAGTCTTGTTTTGCTGATCAGTTATACTTGGCCAAGCACTAACACTGTTGGCTAGTTATATACTTGACTAAGTACTGATACAGCTGACCTGTGAAACTTGGCAATTACTAGCTTAGTGTTGCTGGCCTTCATGGAGTTGATCATGAGAGTTAGTCCGGCATTTGTATGATCACGAGAGGACTTAAAAAGATCACTTATCATGCATGATACTGACTTTACAAGTCACTTACCATATGTATGCCTAGGGCTGGACACTTGTCTTCTTTACAAAATGAAATATAGACAAAACAGAAATGGCTACAATATACTACAGCCAAAGCTTGAAACTACAAAATAAAATGGAAAAGTCACTCAACGTTAACGTCGGTAGTTTGTAGCTGCAGGACCTTTACGGACCCTCCGTAAGGTAGGATTATCTCGAAGTCTTGATATGCCAATGAGGTATTCCAGAAATGAAATATTTTTATTGAATCTATACGTACCATTACGATACACTAGAAGATTCCGAAGTAAGGGTCACTTCGGGAGCCATTTATGAGGGTCACTTAATTATACATAGACTTTAAGCTTTAAGCCTTGAAGGGATTTAAATTGAGCAACACCAGAAAGTTTGATTACAGAAGAGGAAGTTTCCTGGAAGGGCGATGTGAGATAGAGTGACCTGAATATCGAGATTGTTGAGTACTTACAGTTCCCAGATATCGATCGTTGAGAACATCCATCGAACTACGTAGTTCGATGGATGTAATCACTGGTACAATGCAGTCTGCGCACTCATGATGTGAGACTCTTCCAAGACACGTGCACGGTCTGGAGGCACAAGCCGGCATGTGTGGAAGGATTCCAAGAATACGCAGCTGCTAGCCACCCAAAGTAATTGGGCACATATAGCATGTGTTCCAGAAATTATATTTAGTACTCATATCATCACCTATGGCTACCTGGGACAGTGTGCACGTATTGTTGACTCTTAACGTATCAAGAATCGACCGTACAGTTTCTAGCCAGCTGCAGAGAGGCTTACACGCTGAAACAGCTTACTTGAGAGGGGTAAAAGATCTTCCTGTAGAGGTTGATTGGGAGCAATTGACATTATGAGTACGAAAAAATTTTAAAACTAACATTGGCAGCTAATTGCCAAAGGCTTGTCCTAGTGCGTGTTTAACAGTGATGTAGAGCGGGTCGCTTTGGCTACGTTCTTGGTCTGGCCCACGTTCTTGGGTCCCCCCATCTATGCACGGATTCTCACCCGGATCCGGAATTTCCTGGACTTCTGATAAGCCCCGTGTCGACTTTGAATGTCCTAGTTAGGTAGCTTATTGCATATCTGCCGTCGGTTGGACACACATTTAACAGATCTGAGCATAATCAAGTGCCTTCATGTATATGACAACTGGATTTTGCGAATACGGTTAACAAAAAAAAAAAAAAAAAAAAAAAAAAAAAAAAAAAAAAAAAAAAAAAAGAGGACCCCACACCCCAACCAACCCCCAACAACCAAAACCACCCACACAAACCAAACAGGAAAGATAATCGGATAATTAAGCTAACCACGTGATTTTGTGCAGAAAAGTTTCTGCACAAAAAAGTTATAAGTACTAATTAGTAACCAATTAGTACATTGCAGGGGTTTGCAGGTTCCTCCACCACAGGCCTGGGCACAAGTGGAGATTCTCCCATGTACACGCAGGCACATGTGTGGCCTCCTCACAAAAGATGTTGTCATGTATTCATTATAGCACGAAACACAACTCACTGCCAATTGTGTTTCATGATATAAGGAATACATGACAACATCTTTGTGCGTAATGAGGGTACAATATCATATGTAATTGAACTGCATATGTGTGGAAAATTACCTTGCATTTGAATTGATATGATAGACAAAGTGTAGTTTCAAGGCAAATGCAAATGGAAGCACTAGTGAGCCTCATCGGCGATCAAAGGTCTGCAACACGACTGCGACTGGGACTGCGACTCTCTCTCTCTCTCTCTCTCTCTCTCTCTCTCTCTCTCTCTCTCTCTCTCTCTCTCTCTCTCTCTCTCTCTCCTCTCTCTCTCTCTCTCTCTCTCTTCTCTCTCTCTCTCTCTCTCTCTCTCTCTCTCTCTCTCTCTCTCTCTCTCTCTCTCTCTCTCTCTCTCTCTCTCTTCTCCCCCCCCCCTTCTCTCTCTCTCTCCCTCTCCCTCTCTCCTTTGGGTGGTCCTTAGGATGGGGAGAACCCATGATTTACAACTGAGCTCACTGCAGTCCTCGTACCAGGAGGGATCCCAGCATCCCGTGCTTACGTGACAGCCCGGCGGCGGGGTGTGTGTTGTTGTTTTTTGTTTTTGTTTGT
>KV908418.1:7500-17500 GCA_002005505.1 Botryococcus braunii
ATATATATATATAATATAATAATATGTATTATGTACCTATATATATATATTTAATATATATATATGACACACACACACACACAACACACCACACACACACACACACACACACACACACCGTGCAACCAGCATGGACTACGCGGGTTATGTTCTGGAAGACTACAGGTACTAGGAACTTACCTATTCAGGCAATACTTTGTTCACAACACGTTTGTAGAGGATCTTGGAGCTGTCCAAATGCGTGGGAGCTTTCAATGCTGCAGCAAGTTCTGGTTCCCCATGAGGTGCGTTTGAGGTACTCTTCATTGTTGGCTCCAGGCAGGGATGATGAAGCGCCTGAGGCCTGTTCATGGCACTCGGAGGTGTGGCCCGCCCTGGCTGTGGCACGAACGCCAATGCTTTAGCCCTTGCCTGCTTCGAATCGTACTTAATCTTCAGCAAGTTAACGTTTTGACGGAAAGGCTAGATCTCGTTTGATTCCTGGAGTCATGTTAATTAAACATACCGGCTAGAGCATCGGGTTAGTTAAAACATACGGAAAACTAGGTAACGATAATCATACCCTCGTCATGAAACCGGGAACAGATTTCATGCAAATTCGCATTGAATTGAACCAGAAAGTTGCATACGCATGGGGTTTCACTTTATTGATACTTACCAGAGATGGCCATGGGCGGACATGCATGCGAGGGCCAGTCGAACACCCAAAATGTTGCCATGGACAAATACACCGATAGAATTTCTGGGTGAAAAACATGAAAATGAATTTGTGACCTGTATTTAAATGTTCTATTTTCATTCGGCCTCGAGTTCGAACGGCTCCGAGGCTTTGGTCCGCCAATCAAGACAGTCATTACTACTTTTCAGAAAATATCTCCCGGAAACATCGTTATAACACAAATCCAAAGTGCAGTTTCCTTGTATGTCCGTAGAACTATTTGCATCAGGCTGTGAGATAAGGGTTACAACACGTGCTGGCACGTGCCCCACAAAGCTGGTTCCTCATCATCGAAAAAACCACTGCGACCTTTGCAAACACTATCGAGAATCTTTTTGACCTGCTTTTATTGAATTTACCGAGAGGAAGTGATTTCTCTGAATGACACAGCAGAAGTTCTCGCGGGTGCCTCCCGACGAAAGAACTGTAGCTGGCGTGACGGCTAGCAGGACTCGAACACACGATATGATGCTGGAAGAAATGCCCTTTATGAATTGTTCTAATGGAAGACCACAGCTTATATTTCTTACGCGAGTGCGTATGGTTCGCCTTTAAGATCTCAATGCCGACGATCGCAACAGAACCATGGTACGATCCCTGGGGTAGCGTCAATCCCTTGGAACTGAATTTTCAGTAACTGAAGAAGTGTCGATACAGGACGCACGTGGTCCAGTACGGTACGGGCATCCATAATGGGAAAGTGACTGGAATCTAATGGGCCATCAATGCTGTCATTTAGTGGAAGAGACTGCAATTCAGCGCATCGAAATGCAAACAGCGGACGATTTGCAGCAAATCGATTGCTGTAACGTGCTTATATGAAAGCTGATGTGATTGGAGAAGTTGGAGAGAGAGGCAATCAAGAGCGGACGACACCCGTACGACATCGGTACTACATAGGACGAAGATTAGAAACCTGCGTGGTGAGGGAAGGAAGATCTTCTAGAACATCCTGCATTCAAGGGAAGAAACATGATCAAAAATCCCACGCCCCTACCCCCCCCCCCCCCGGGGGGACCCAAACATTCCCCCATTATTCGTTAAAAAACTTCTTAAAGACAGAAGAAGATGAAGCTTGAAACAGAAAGCTTACAGCTTGAAAAATTAGGGTTTGGGTCCTTGAACATTGAACTGCTCTTTTTTTCTACGTAGTATACATGTACATTCTTGTGGGTAGAAGTCGAGCGTATGCGGCTTCCGTTCCCCAGGCGCAAGTTGATCCCATGGCAGCCTCGCTCCAGCGTTTGTCGATTCTCCGACACCCCCAAGCTTAGCTCCTTTTGCTTCGAAGTTGCCTTGGGACCTGCAAGGTGATTTTCACAGCTCGGACCATGCCGCCAGCTGCAGCCGAGCAAGCTTTGCTGACCTTCGATATGCTCCAAACCCAGGTCCTCCAATCCATCGTCACAGCTCGTGGCGGTGGTTTTGGCCCTTTGCAGCATAGTCTCGCAAATCCAGGTGCTGTGCGAACTTGGCTAGACATGGGCCTTTCATTTTATTGCCGTCCAGACACCGAAAATCCTTCAGTTTTAACCTCCAGGAACAGACTTCACGTCCGAGTGGCTGGTCCTGGATGTAACATATCCTTCCTTCCTAGCTGGGTTACCTATTGCCCAGGGGAATCTGTGGATCACTAGGGCCACTTCCCTTCTGTCCTGTGCCTATCTTGCCTCCGTCACGCAGACAGCCCCCTTTCAGGACCGTCTTCTCGGTACATCCACTGCCCCACCTGTCCCCGCTGCCTTAGCGGCCCAGGTGGACTATTGCGCCCAGATTGTCCCAGATTTCGATGCGGCGCTCTTTGAGAATCCGGATTTTGTCCGTAGCAAATTGCTCACAGACCGCGACCGTGCAGTGTTCCAATCGCTCACACAGCCGGAAGTGCCTGATTGGCTGCTGGCTCTCCCAGATCCCTATTTGCAGCAAACAATGCCCCCTGAGTCATTCCGCTGCGGCCTTCAATACCAGCTCTTGATCCCCATCTTCCGTCCTGGCTGCCAATGCCCCTGTTGCTTGAAGGACTTGGATGTCTGGGGCGACCACGCTTCCTGCCTTCCTTCCACGGTTCCTTCTGTCCTTCCTTCCCTTCCTTCCATCCCTTCCTTTAAGCTTCAACGTTAACGCCTTTGGCATCGCCTTGCGGTGGAGGATAGAGTTTATTGCGTGCCTTTCCCTCAGAAGAGTAATTGTGGCCTTGTGAGTGCGAACGGTGAGAGTAATTTCGGTTACGGCAAATTTGCCTTTAAAGCTACGGGTGCTGCCAGACATAAGGTACAATGATGACATACTAGGAGGTAATGTAGTAACCAGACACGTTTTACAAGCTAATGTAGTAAAGTGGGGTCACGGATAGGCTCAGCACTTGGTTGGAACTTTAAGGCACTCCGGGTGCTTGTTTGTGTTGCCAATCAGGTAATTGTGACATTGGTGTCGTTGCTCTGTTATACACACACAGCTGGAGAACGACACCCGACTAAGCACCTTCCGTGTCCTCACCATGCAGGGAATACGCCAGCCCATAACCTTATAGCTTAAGGTGAAAGATTGTGACTCTCAGGCTTCTCTCTCTCTCTCTCTCTCTCTCTCTCTCTCCTCTCTCTCTCTCCTCTCTCTCTCTTCTCTCTCTCTCTCTCTCTCTCTCTCTCTCTCTCTCCCCTCCCTCTCTCTCTCTCTCTCCTCTCTCTCTTCTCTCTCTCTCTCTCTCTCTCTCTCTCTCTCTCTCTCTCTCTCTCTCTCTCTCTCTCTCTCTCTCTCTCTCTCTCTCTCTCTCTCTCTCTCTCTCTCTCTCTCTCTCCCCCCCCCCCTCTCCCTCTCTCTCTCTCTCTCTCTCTCTCTCTTCTCTCTCTCTCTCTCTCTCTCTCTCTCTCTCTCTCTCTCTCTCTCTCTCTCTCCCCCTCTCTCCCTCTCTCCCTCTCTCTCCCTCTCTCTCCCCCTCTCTCCCTCTCTCCCTCTCTCCCTCTCCCCCCCTCTCTTCCCCTCTCCCCCCCCCCTCTCTCTCTCTCTCTCTCTCTCTCTCTCTCTCTCTCTCTCTCTCTCTCTCTCTTCTCTCTCTCTCTCTCTCTCTCTCTCTCTCCTCTCTCTCTCTCTCTCTCTCTCTCTCTCTCTCTCTCTCTCTCTCTCTCTCTCTCTCTCTCAATATATATATATATATATATATATATTATATATATATATATATATATATTATATATTATTATTTATATATATATTATATATATATATATTATATATATATATATATATATAATATATATATTATATATATATTATATTTTATATATTATATATATTTATATATATATTATATATATATATACCACACACACACCACACACACACACACCACACACACCACCACACACACACACCCACACACACCACGTGCAACAGCATGCCGGCTTATTTCTGGAAGACTACAGGTGACTAGGACTTACCTATTCCAGGCAATACTTTGTTCACAACACGTTTGTAGGGATCTTGGGCTGTCACAAATGCAGTGGGAGCTTTCAATGCTGCAGCAAGTTCTGGTCCCCATGAGGTGCGTTTGAGGTACTCTTCATTGTTGGCTCCAGGCAGGGATGATGAAGCGCCTGAGGCCATGTTCATGGCACTCGGAGGTGTGCCCGCCCTGGCTGTGGCACGAACGCCAATGCTTTAGCCCTTGCCTGCTTCGAATCCTACTTAATCTTCCAGCAAGTTAACGTTTTGACGGAAAGGGCTAGATCTCGTTTGATTCCTGGAGTCATGTTAATTAAACATACCGGCTAGAGCATCGGGTTAGTTAAACATACGGGAAAACTAGGTAACGATAATCATACCCTCGTCATGAAACGGGAACAGATTTCATGCAAATTCGCATTGAATTGAACCAGAAAGTTGCATACGCATGGGTTTCACTTTATTGATACTTACCAGAGATGGCCATGGCGGACATGCATGCGAGGGCCAGTCGAACACCAAAATGTGCCATGGACAAATACACCGATGAGAATTATCCTGCGGTGAAAACATGAAAAATGAATTTGTGACCTGTATTGTAAAGTGTTCTATTTATCATTCGGCCTCGAAGTTCGAACGGCTCCGAGGCTTTGGTGCCGCCAATCAAGACAGGTCATTTACTACTTTTCAGAAAATATCTCCCGGGAAACATCGTTATAACACAAATCCAGAGTGCCAGTTTCCTTGTAGGTGTCCGTAGAACTATTTGCATCAGGCTGTGAGATAAGGGTTTACAACACGTGCTGGCACGTGCCCACAAAGCTGGTTCCTCATCATCGAAAAACCACTGCGACCTTTGCAAACACTATCGAGAATCTTTTGTGACCTGCTTGTTTATTGAATTTACCCGAGAGGAAGTGATTTCTCTGAATGACACAGCAGAAAGTTCTCGCGGGTGCCTCCCGACGAAAGAACTGTAGCCTGGCGTGACGGCTAGCAGGACCTCGAACACACGATATAATGCTGGAAGAAATGCCCTTTAGAATTGTTCTAATGGAAGACCACAGCTTATATTTCTTACGCGAGTGCGTATGGTTCGCCTTTAAGATCTCAATGCCGACGATCGCAACAGAACCATGGTACGATCCCTGGGGTAGCGTCAATCCCTTGGAACTGAATTTTCAGTAACTGAAGAAGTGTCGATACAGGACGCACGTGGTCCAGTACGGTACGGGCATCCATAATGGGAAAGTGACTGGAATCTAATGGGCCATCAATGCTGTCATTTAGTGGAAGAGACTGCAATTCAGCGAATCGAAATGCAAACAGCGACGATTTGCAGCAAATCGATTGCTGTAACGTGCTTATATGAAAGCTGATGTGATTGGAGAAGTTGGAGAGAGAGGCAATCAAGAGCGGACGACACCCGTACGACATCGGTACTACATAGGACGAAGATTAGAAACCTGCGTGGTGAGGGAAGGAAGATCTTCTAGAACATCCTGCATTCAAGGGAAGAAACATGATCAAAATCCCACGCCCCTACCCCCCCCCCCCGGGGACCCAAAACATTCCCCCATTATTCGTTAAAAAACTTCTTAAAGACAGAAGAAGATGAAGCTTGAAACAGAAAGCTTACAGCTTGAAAAATTAGGGTTTGGGTCCTTGAACATTGAACTGCTCTTTTTTTCTACGTGGTATACATGTACATTCTTGTGGGTAGAAGTCGAGCGTATGCGGCTTCCGTTCCCCAGGCGCAAGTTGATCCCATGGCAGCCTCGCTCCAGCGTTTGTCGATTCTCCGACACCCCCAAGCTTAGCTCCTTTTGCTTCGAAGTTGCCTTGGGACCTGCAAGGTGATTTTCACAGCTCGGACCATGCCGCCAGCTGCAGCCGAGCAAGCTTTGCTGACCTTCGATATGCTCCAAACCCAGGTCCTCCAATCCATCGTCACAGCTCGTGGCGGTGGTTTTGGCCCTTTGCAGCATTGTCTCGCAAATCCAGGTGCTGTGCGAACTTGGCTAGACATGGGCCTTTCATTTTATTGCCGTCCAGACACCAAAAATCCTTCAGTTTTAACCTCCAGGAACAGACTTCACGTTCGAGTGGCTGGTCCTGGATGTAACATATCCTTCCTTCCTAGCTGGGTTACCTATTGCCCAGGGGAATCTGTGGATCACTAGGGCCGCTTCCCTTCTGTCCTGTGCCTATCTTGCCTCCGTCACGCAGACAGCCCCCTTCAGGACCGTCTTCTCGGTACATCCACTGCCCCACCTGTCCCCGCTGCCTTAGCGGCCCAGGTGGACTATTGCGCCCAGATTGTCCCAGATTTCGATGCGGCGCTCTTTGAGAATCCGGATTTTGTCCGTAGCAAATTGCTCACAGACCGCGACCGTGCAGTGTTCCAATCGCTCACACAGCCGGAAGTGCCTGATTGGCTGCTGGCTCTCCCAGATCCCTATTTGCAGCAAACAATGCCCCCTGAGTCATTCCGCTGCGGCCTTCAATACCAGCTCTTGATCCCCATCTTCCGTCCTGGCTGCCAATGCCTCTGTTGCTTAAGGACTTGGATGTCTGGGGCGACCACGCTTCCTGCCTTCCTTCCACGGTTCCTTCTGTCCTTCCTTCCCTTCCTTCCATCCCTTCCTTTAAGCTTCAACGTTAACGCCTTTGGCATCGCCTTGCGGTGGAGGATAGAGTTTATTGCGTGCCTTTCCCTCAGAAGAGTAATTGTGGCCTTGTGAGTGCGAACGGTGAGAGTAATTTCGGTTACGGCAAATTTGCTTTAAAGCTACGGGTGCTGCCAGACATAAGGTACAATGATGACATACTAGGAGGTAATGTAGTAACCAGACACGTTTTACAAGCTAATGTAGTAAGGTGGGGTCACGGATAGGCTCAGCACTTGGTTGGAACTTTAAGGCACTCCGGGTGCTTGTTTGTGTTGCCAATCAGGTAATTGTGACATTGGTGTCGTTGCTCTGTTATACACACACAGCTGGAGAACGACACCCGACTAAGCACCTTCCGTGTCCTCACCATGCAGGGAATACGCCAGCCCATAACCTTATAGCTTAAGGTGAAAGCTTGTGACTCTCAGGCTTCTCACTCTCAGGCTTCTCTCTCTCTCTATATCTCTCTCTCTCTCTCTCTCTCTCTCTCTCCTCTCTCTCTCTCTCTCTCTCTCTCCTCTCTCTCTCTCTCTCTCTCTCTCTCTCCTCTCTCTCTCTTTCTCTCTCTCTCTCTCTCCCTCTCTCTCTCTCTCTCTCTCTCTCCCCTCTCTCTCTCTCTCTCTCTCTCTCTCTCTCTCTCTCTCTCTCCTCTCTCTCTCTCTCTCTCTCTCCTCTCTCTCTCTCCTCTCTCTCTCTCTCTCTCTCTCTCTCTCTCTCTCTCTCTCTCTCCTCTCTCTCTCTCTCCTCTCTCTCTCCCTCTCTCCCCTCTCTCTCCCTCTCTCTCCCCCTCTCTCCCTCTCTCCCTCTCTTCCTCTCCCCCCCTCTCTTCCCCTCCCCCCCCCCCCCCCCCTCCCCCTCCTCTCTCTCTCTCTCTCTCTCTCTCTCTCTCTCTCTCTCTCTCTCTCTCTCTCTCTCTCTCTCTCTCTCTCTCTTCTCTCTCTCTCTCTCTCTCTCTCTCTTTCTCTCTCTCTCTCTCTCTCTCTCTCTCTCTCTCTCTCTCTCTCTCTCTCTCTCTCTCTCTCTCTCTCTCTCTCTCTCTCTCTCTCTCTCTCTCTCTCTCTCTCTCTCTCTCTCTCTCTCTCTCTTCTTATATATATATATATATATATATATTATATATATATATATATATATATATATATATATATATATATTATATATATATATATATATATATATATATATATATATATATATATATATATATATATATATATATATATATATATATATATATATATATATATATATATATATATATATATATATATCACTCACACACACACACACACACACACACACACACACACACACACACACACACACACACACACACACACACACACACACACACACACAGACACACGTGCAGCAGCATGCCGGCTTATTTCTGGAAGACTACAGGTGACCAGGACTTACCTATTCCAGGCAATACTTTGTTCACAACACGTTTGTAGGGATCTTGGGCTGTCACAAATGCAGTGGGAGCTTTCAATGCTGCAGCAAGTTCTGGTCCCCATGAGGTGCGTTTGAGGTACTCTTCATTGTTGGCTCCAGGCAGGGATGATGAAGCGCCTGAGGCCATGTTCATGGCACTCGGAGGTGTGCCCGCCCTGGCTGTGGCACGAACGCCAATGCTTTAGCCCTTGCCTGCTTCGAATCCTACTTAATCTTCCAGCAAGTTAACGTTTTGACGGAAAGGGCTAGATCTCGTTTGATTCCTGGAGTCATGTTAATTAAACATACGGCTAGAGCATCGGGTTAGTTAAACATACGGAAAACTAGGTAACGATAATCATACCCTCGTCATGAAACGGGAACAGATTTCATGCAAATTCGCATTGAATTGAACCAGAAAGTTGCATACGCATGGGTTTCACTTTATGATACTTACCAGAGATGGCCAAGGCGGACATGCATGCGAGGGCCAGTCGAACACCAAAATGTGCCATGGACAAATACACCGATGAGAATTATCCTGCGGTGAAAACATGAAAAATGAATTTGTGACCTGTATTGTAAAGTGTTCTATTTATCATTCGGCCTCGAAGTTCGAACGGCTCCGAGGCTTGGTGCCGCCAATCAAGACAGGTCATTACTACTTTTCAGAAAATATCTCCCGGAAACATCGTTATAACACAAAATCCAGAGTGCCAGTTTCCTTGTAGGTGTCCGTAGAACTATTTGCATCAGGCTGTGAGATAAGGGTTTACAACACGTGCTGGCACGTGCCCCACAAAGCTGGTTCCTCATCATCGAAAAACCACTGCGACCTTTGCAAACACTATCGAGAATCTTTTGTGACCTGCTTGTTTATTGAATTTACCCGAGAGGAAGTGATTTCTCTGAATGACACAGCAGAAAGTTCTCGCGGGTGCCTCCCGACGAAAGAACTGTAGCCTGGCGTGACGGCTAGCAGGACCTCGAACACACGATATGATGCTGGAAGAAATGCCCTTTATGAATTGTTCTAATGGAAGACCACAGCTTATATTTCTTACGCGAGTGCGTATGGTTCGCCTTTAAGATCTCAATGCCGACGATCGCACAGAACCATGGTACGATCCTGGGTAGCGTCAATCCCTTGGAACTGAATTTTCAGTAACTGAAGAAGTGTCGATACAGGACGCACGTGGTCCAGTACGGTACGGGCATCCATAATGGGAAAGTGACTGGAATCTAATGGGCCATCAATGCTGTCATTTAGTGGAAGAGACTGCAATTCAGCGCATCGAAATGCAGACAGCGACGATTTGCAGCAAATCGATTGCTGTAACGTGCTTATATGAAAGCTGATGTGATTGGAGAAGTTGGAGAGAGAGGCAATCAAGAGCGGACGACACCCGTACGACATCGGTACTACATAGGACGAAGATTAGAAACCTGCGTGGTGAGGAAGGAAGATCTTCTAGAACATCCTGCATTCAGGGAAGAAACATGATCAAAATCCCACGCCCCTACCCCCCCCCCCCCGGGGGGACCCAAACATTCCCCCATTATTCGTTAAAAACTTCTTAAGACAGAAGAAGATGAAGCTTGAAACAGAAAGCTTACAGCTTGAAAAATTAGGGTTTGGGTCCTTGAACATTGAACTGCTCTTTTTTTCTACGTAGTATACATGTACATTCTTGTGGGTAGAAGTCGAGCGTATGCGGCTTCCGTTCCCAGGCGC
>KV908418.1:30000-47500 GCA_002005505.1 Botryococcus braunii
TCCTTTCTATCCAAAAACTTATCCTTGCATGCATGCATTGATTCCTGCTTCATATCCACATCCTCATTCTTCTTCTCGTTGTGGCCTCCTCCTCCTCCTCCTCCTCGTTTTTTCTCTCTCTTATGACCTAAAACACTAGGTTAAAGCAAACATGTGACAATGAACATGACCACCACCACCACTGCTGCTACCACTACAAGCATGTCCTCACTCTGGAATGAGCTGAATGTTACACTTGATCTGTCAGGATGAGGGTTCCCTGCTGGGTTTTAGGGTTTAGGGTTTAGCATCGTGGCTGGCCCGAGGTCACTTGCAACAAATCTCTTCCTGTCTTTTGCACTGGGTACAAGCCATCCACCCATCCATCCATTCTTGTTTACTCTTGCTTCCTTCCTTCCATTCCTACTTCATTCTTCATCAAATCCAAATTTCATCCTTGCATTCAGCCCTGCTCCTCCTCCACATCCTCTTTTCTTCCTCCTCCTCTTCTTCTTCTTTGTTGTCTCCGCCTCCTCCCCCTCCTCCCCCTCCTCCTTTTCCTCCTCCCACTCCTCCTCCTCCTCCTCCTCCTCCTCCTCCTCCTCCTCCTCCTCCTCCTCTGTTTTGACCTGGAATACTGGCTTAGAGCAAACCAGTGATGATGACCATGAATTCCATTACCACTACTGCTGCTGCTGCTACTCTAATGCTGCTGCTGCTGCCACAGCTGCTGCTACTTCTACCACTCCTGCTGCTACCACTACAACAACCTGTTCAAACTCTTGTTTTCAACTGAACAGCTACTGCTACAGCTGTTGGCAAAGTGCGTGTTCCACCTCCCCTTTTTATTTTATTTTTCAATGTCGGTGTCGACATCGTCGTTGTCCTTTCTGGTCTAAATGCCTGCTCTTTGTTGTCATTTTCATGTAACACATCACCAGGATCCTCCGTCACCGCCCCAAGCCCTGCAAGGAGAACATAAACAAAATCCTGCTTCAACATTCTCCTACATAGCATGGAACCTAGGTGCCTTGGTGACGGGCCTGTAATCAGCTACTCAAGTACCAAATAGTATCGATTGTTCATTTTAGTCTTGTCGCACGCTTGTCATTTTTTTCAGTCTTGACCTCACAGTAAATGAAAGAATAAGAAAGATGACCTTGCAAATGAAACGACAGGTGCAGAAGCATGTAGTACAAAGCTGTCCATATTCGGCATCCACTCCATTGCTCTGCCACTTACAAATTTTGCACTTCTCAGGCCTTTATTGACATGTGTTCATGCACACCTGCAGAGTATTAATTATCGTGTGTGTAAGGGTGCCAAACCCCCGCTCCTCACCCAGTCACACCCAGCCCCTGTAACAGACCACCTCCGCTTCCTAACCAGCATGGGGCTAGCAGCAGGCTGTGGCAAAAGAGGCAGAGAGGAGGCAGTGGAAACCAGATGGTGGTGTTGAGGGCAGTGTTGAGGAGGCTGCTGAAGTTTGAGGGAGCCCTGCCGCTCTGCCCACTGCCTATCCACAGCGACTGCGCCTGTTTCTTGCTTACCGGCCCGCACACCCCTGTGCACCCACTCCAAAAATGCATTTCAATCATTTAATTTGCAGAATGTTCATCCAAAACATTAAGAGGAAGTTTAGGGGAGAGAGGGCACAAAACTTGGTGGCCCCCCCCTTCTCTTTCTCTCTCTCTCTCTCTCTCTCTCTCTCTCTCTCTCTCTCTCTCTCTCTCTCTCTCTCTCTCTCTCTCTCTCTCTCTCTCTCTCTCTCTCTCTCATTCTCTCTCTCTCTCCCCCCTCTCCCCCCCCCCACACACACACACACACCATACACACACACACACACACACACACACACACACACACACAGACACACACACACAGACATAGAGAGAGAGAGGGGGGGGGAGGGGAGAGAGAGAGAGAGAGAGAGAGAGAGAGAGAGAGAGAGAGAGAGAGAGAGAGAGAGAGAGAGAGAGAGAGAGAGAGAGAGAGAGAGAGAGAGAGAGAGAGAGAGAGAGAGAGAGAGAAAACGAGAGAGATGAATAAACCTATGCGCAGCAAATTGCGGGGTTCCCTTTGGGAAGAGTGCAGGTGACAAGGACTTACCTATTCCAGGCAATACTTTGTTCACAACACGTTTGTATGGATCTTGGGCTGTCAGAAATACAGTGGGGCTTTCAATGCTGCAGCGAGTTCTGGTCCCCATGAGATTTTTTCGAGGGACTCAATGTTGTTGGCTTCAGGCAGGAATGATGAAGCGCCGGATGCCGTGTTCATGGTAACCGGAGGTGTGCCCTCCCTGGCTGTAGCAAGAACCCCAATGCTTTAGTCCTTGCCTCTTTAGAAACCTACTCAATCTCCCAGATACGTACACTCTTGGCGAAAGTGGGTGCTGTTACTAGCATACGGAAAGCTAGGGTAATGATGATCGTGGCCGCTTCATGAAACGGGAGCAGATTAAACGTGAATTTTTAATTGATTTGCACCCATACATTTGCATGGGTTTTAATTTCTTGGCACTTACCGGAGATGGCCAAGGCGTACAGGCATGCCAGGGCCATTCGAACACCAAAATGTGCCATGGACGAATGCACCTTTGAGAATTGTCCTGCGATGAAGAGACATCATTAGTAAATCTGTGATAGACATTCTGGAGTTTCTTATTTACCATTCGGCCTTGAAGGTCAAACGGCTCGGAGGCATTGGTGCCGGCAATCAGAACAGGTATCATTAACAGCGTTTAAGAAGACATCTCCCAGGAAGCAGCGTTGTAACACTAAATCCAAAAGTGTTAGTTTCCTTGTAGTTGAGCGCAGAACTACTTGCATCAGGCTGTGAGATAAGGGTATACAACACGTGGTGACACGTGCCGCACAAAGCTGGTTGCTGAATATCGAAAACCATTGCGACCTTTGCAAACACTGTCGAGAATCTTATGTGACCTGCTTGATTATTGAATTTACCCGAGAGGAAGTGATTTCTCTGAATGACACAGCAGAAAGTTCTTGTGTTTGCCTCCCGACGAAGGAACTGTAGCCGGGCGTGACGTCTACCAGGACCTGGAACACACGATATGATGCTGGAAGAAATGCCCTTCTGTGAATCTTTCTAAAGGAAGACCACAGCTTGCATTTCTTACTCGAGTGCGTATGATTTCCCTTCAAGATCTCAAGTCCGACGGTTGCAACAGAACCATAGTACCCCTGTGTAGCGTCATCCTTGTACTGAATGTCAGTAACTGAAGAAGTGTTTGCATACGTCGCACGTGGTCCAGTACGGTAGACTCTCAGGGCATCCATAATGGGAAAATGACTGGAATCTGATGGGCAATCAATGGAAAGGAAGGAAGGAAGATTACATCCAAAGACCAGCCACTAGGGCTGAAGAGGACGGCAGTACAATGAATGACCCATATCTTAGCCAACTAAGGTCGCACAGCACCTGGGAGAGTGAGGTAGCTCTCCAATGCTCTAGTCACAAATTTGGCAACCCCTTCAAGGTCTTCTTGCCACATAAACGTCTGTACAGATCGACTCCTTTGTTGAAAGAGATGCATAAGTTGTTGCCGTACATGTTGTACAGCCGGACAAGTGAACAACAGATGATGTTCATCACCCACGAGCTCTAAGGAGCACCTCGTGCAAATCCTCTGGTCTCGAGGGATGCCTTGTTGTCTACCTTTATCAATAGGAAGGGCATGACATCCTAATCTAAATCGCATAAAGGTCCGCAATGTACAATTAGGAAGGTGGAGTTTGAGCGCACTCTTACGCCGTGGCACATGAGGCGGACGTGCGAACCACCTTTGGTATCTGCAGAATAAGGCTCGTGGGGATGCACAAGTGCGAGGGGAGATGTCCAGGTCATCCCATATCATGTCACTTTTACGGTCTAACAGATCCTTTACCTGTGAAATGTCAATCTGCAAGGCTCTATCAAACCGCACATGGTCAGCTATATAGTATCCTAGTTTCTTAAGTTGTTGCATAAGGGTACCCGAAAACGTTTCTCGGCCTTCTACTATTGCCAATCTAATGTCATGCATGAGGACCTTGTAGTGTAATGAATCAGGTCTCATGGCCGCTATATTGTTCCAAAACCTGGCCATACGTAAGATCCAAGTTGACCACAAAGAAAATATGTTTAATTCACAATTGATTATTTCCTCAGGGATTGTCCGACGCACCCCCAAAATCTGAGCTAGGACCCGCTTGTGCGCATCCAATAGGGGTATACTACTAGGTTTTCCCGAAGACAATTGTCTGCCTTGAAAGCATCTGAATGCCCAGACTTCACATCCATAGGAGATGAGGGGTGGTAGGCAAGCTAAGTACAGTTCTGTCATGAGCATCATTGACATGTTGCAACCGAGATTGCTATAAGCTCTAGTAAGGTCTTCCCATGCTATCCAGAACCTCTGCTCGAGGTTCTTTATGCCGGCTTGAAGGCCATTCTTGGCATGAATCTGTAATCCAAGGTATTTAACCTCCTGTACCGGACCAATTCTAACCCCTGCAACCTCTAGAGAGGTAGAGGGTGTCCGAGGGTCTGGATTTACTGAAAGGTATTGCGTCTTGGCCCCATTTAGGCGCATGTCCATACTCTTACACCATTCTTGAGTAGCATTCACCAACACCTGTAGGTCCTCAACTGTAGGCGCGACGAGAACAAAATCGTCCGCAAAACCTAGCACTTGAATACGTATTATATTTGAACGTGTGCCATCAGGTAGCTGAAGGCCAGCCGTGGGACAATGGTGTGCAAGATATCGGGGGAGTTCATCCGACATAATTCCAAATAGTGTAGGGCTAATTGGGCACCCTTGAGGAACACCCGCACTTGATTTAAACAACCCCCCATGTTTGCCCTCAATCTTGATCGCCAAAACTGTACTGTCTATTACAGCTTGAGTAGCATAAAGAAAATCCCCTTGGATTCCCAACTGCTCCAAAATATGCCCTAACTTAAGACGCGATACCCTGTCGTAAGCTTTAGAGAGGTCCAGGAATGCAAAATGCAGTGGAGTGATGCCCATTGCCCAATCTATGAGGTGTTGTATAACAAATAGTTGATGGGTGGTGGACATTTCAGGACGGAAGCCTGTTTGGCAATCAACACGCAAACGGTACTTCTCCAAGTAAGATACCAGACGCGAGTTCAACACGTTGGCATACAACCTCATAAGAGATTCGCCCACGGCAATGGGACGATAATTTCCTCTGTTATACGCGTCCCCTTTCTTATATACCGGTGTCACCAAACATACATTTGACTCCGCCGGTATGGTACGTTGTCTAAGCGCCATAGTAAAAATGTCCGCAATGACATGACTTAACAGGTTTCGTGAGTAAGGATCCCCCGGGTGTGTAAGTGGCTGAGCATACCTAAACAACTCTGTAGGGTAACCATCTTTCCCCGGGGATTTCCCATTGGCAAGTGCTCGGAGACCCAGTTCAATTTCCTCGACTGTGAAGGGAGCATTCAGCTTGTCGCACTGGTCGTGACCATGATCTTCTGGAACTTGATGGGGAGGATATGCCCCAATAGGCAGACCATGCGCGGGCTCTTCAGTTCCAAGACCACTTGCAAGGGAATTTATATAAGAATCCCAAGCTGACACATCTCTAAGGGGTTCAGGCAGTCTATCTCTTTCACGCCGAAGGGTTTTCCAAAACCTATGGGGGTTGAAATGCTTTTGGTGTACCAATGTTTTTAGCTTTTGGGCCTGGTATGCCCTTTTCTTTTTCCTCACAATAGCATGGTACTTACGCTCTAACCTCCGGAACTCATCACCCCGCCATTTGGTTAACATTCCATACCTCCAGACTTCCCGTTTAAGGGCCCGGCATTCCTGGTCAAAAAAGGGTTGATGTTGACGCCGGTGTCCATTGTGGGGATATCTTTTGTATTGGTCATGCATTCCTGCTTTCTTTGCAGCATCTTTTATGAGTGCGTAGAGGCAATGAATGGTAGACTTAATGTCCCCATCTTCAACCGCTTTTTCACATTGGCTCATGAGGTTTAACTCATCACTCTGTAATGCTTGGACATATTGATCCCTTGCAAATTGGCACCAGCTAATTTGTGACAATGGGTGTCCCCCTTGATCAGAAGAGGGACACGGTCTAGGATGAATAGGAATAGACAAGGATGCACATAATGGGAAATGGTCAGACTCTGACCTCTCATAATCAATGCCACTGTCTTCTAGGTGTGGGATAAGATTTGGGGATACAATGATATGGTCAAGTCGTGTTGCAGCTGATCTACGCGTACCGTGGTACGACACACAAGTGTGCAAATGTAAACGCCTAATTTGTGGACAGCACGAAGAAGTTGCCGCCCATGGGGATTGACCTTTGGGTCCCCTCCAGGGGCCATGGGGGAAGGGGACCAACTCTAGAATTAAGATCACCCCCTAGGAAAGCGTACCCTTCTACCTTTGCCTTACCGAGTGTTTTCTGGATTTCTTTCATTCTATTAGACAAACTCAAAGATGATAGAAGGGGTGATCCAGAAGGGGGAATGTAAGTTGTTCCGATGATTAGAGGTAGTCCACCACCCTTGAACTGAATCTTAGCCCACAACGATCCTTGTTTGGTCCAATAGGGGAGAATATGGTATTCATTGCTATATCGAATACCAAGCAATAAGCCTTCCCCTGCCCTCCCTGAGTGTGATGCAGGGTGAAAGAATAGCTTGAAGGGGGCCCAGAGGTCTCTTTCGATAATTTGTCTTCTAGTCTCACTGAGCATGATAATGTCAAAGGTGTGAAGGTACTCTAAGAGGCCTCGAGATAACACTTTTTCAGTGCTAAGGCCATTTATGTTCCAAACTATACATCTCAACCTCAGGTGGCTAGATATTTCCTATTGAGGGGTTGAGGGGTTGGGACCCAGGTCACCTCCCTCTAGGGTGGAAGGAGTCATCAGCTCTTCAAGCTCTGGCTCGCGTTGAATGGCGATACGCTTGCCATCGGTGGCCCCCGGGACATGGCGGGGAGTCGTCCTCTGCTGGGGTGGCATCCAATCCATGCCTTCAGCTGTGGCTGCATCCTCTCGTTGTACTTCGCTTACGGTGTAGGGCATTGTGGCTTGGACGCCAGGGGCTCGGTCAGCGTGGGCGGCAGCCGGCCTGCCCCCAGGCACTTGTCGGGGACGTGCGCCCAGGGTCCCCCCGGCTGGGGCAGCTGCCGTACGAGCCCCGGGCGCGTTTTGGCGGATGCTATGTGTCGCCGTAGGTGTGACGTTCCCTCTGCTCATTGCAGAGGCCCTCCGAGACTCAAGCACTGTGCGCGGTCTGCCATTGACAATTGTCTTCCAAGCGTTGGGCTTGGGATCCAGGTGTGCTGGCTGGATTTCGTTGGAATAGTCCCTCATGGGTGGGGCCGGCCCATGAGGTTGACTGCTGGTCGGAGGAGTTGGTGCTACCCGGGGCTCTTGGGAAGCCCGGGCAGGAGGTGGGCCAGGAGGAGCTCCTCCTGGGACCCACTGATTGACTCTCCCATCTGCTCCGCGGAAGCAGAGGGTTCCTCCACGCCACAGCACTGGATAGCCTTGGGCTTTAAAGGCCTGGAAGTTGGGCAGAAGGCGCCGGCGCGCTTCTTGTTGGCTCGGGGTGAGGTCCTCTGCAAGAGAGAGGGAACGCCTTCTAAGGCGCTTGCTATGCTTGAAAGCGGCATTTCGTGCCCTTGTCGAGTTGAACTTCACCAAGACTGGCCGCGGCCTTGCAGCATTGGCCTTGAGTTGGCCGAGGCGGTAGGTGTCCACAATGTTGGGGATCAGCGATGGGAGATCCCTGTCCCCCCCAAATAACTGCCGGACATCCCCATCCCCCAAGTGCTCCTCGATCCCATAGACAATGATATTTGTCGCCTTTGAGATGATTTTTTGATGTTCCACGGTTTGTTCCAGTTGTAAAATACGGTCTTGTTGGTGTTCAACTCTGTCAGAGAGCGAAGAGACTCGGCCCTCTAAAATCGCGACTTTCTCAGCAAGTTTATTTTCATTTACTTCAATATCAATCGTACCATCCGAGCCAGCAGGGGAGAACGGGGCATTGCGCTTCCCTCCCCTTGTTGCATTGGCATCTGATGGCTGCGGCAAAGCCTTTTGTGGAGTACGGAACAAATTTATTGCTGACGATATCATTTGTAGATAAGTGAATCATATCATGTCCATACAGGAACTATATGGGATTATGCTGTCATTTATGCTGTCAATGCTGTCAATGCTGTCATTTAGTGGAAGAGACTGCAATTATGCTGTCAATGCTGTCATTATGCTGTGACAATGCTGTGCACATGCTGTGCTGTGACAATGCTGTGACAGTGCTGTGACAATGTGTGACAATGTGCCGTGACAATGTGTGACAATGCTGTGACAATGCTGTGACAATGCTGTGACAATGATATGCTGTGACAATGCTGTGCTGTCATTATGCTGTCATTATGCTGTCATTATGCTGTGACAATGCTGTGATAATGCTGTGTCAATGCTGTGCATTATGCTGTCATTATGCTGTGCTGTCATTATGCTGTCATTATGCTGTCATTATGCTGTCAATGCTGTCATTTAGTGGAAGAGACTGCAATTTAGCGCATCGAAATGCAAACAGCGACGATTTGCAGCAAATCGATTGCTGTAACGTGCTTACATGAAAGCTGATGTGATTGGAGAAGTTGGAGAGAGAGGCAATCAAGAGCGGACGACACCCGTACGACATCGGTACGACATAGGACGAAGATTAGAAACCTGCGTTTGAGGGAAGGAAGATCTTCTAGAACAACCTGCATAAGAAACATGATGAAAAATCCCACGCCCCTATAAAACTCCCCTAAAAATCCCCCCCCCCCCCCATTCCTCCATTATTCTTTGAAAAACTTCCTTAAGACAGAAGAAAAGAAAGCTTGAAACAGAAAGCTTACAGCTTAAAAAATTTGGGTTTGGGTCCTTGAACATTGAGCTGCTCTTTTTAACTCCATTCTTGAGAGTAGAAGTCTTTTTTGAAATGGAGAAAACACAAGAATGGAGAAAATTCTCTAAATTCTTGTGAGTATGCGGCATCCGTTCCAGGCGCAAGTTGATCCCATGGCAGCCTCGCTCCAGCGTTTGTCGATTCTCCGACACCCCCAAGCGTAGCTCCTTTTGCTTCGAAGTAGCCTTAAGGCTTGGGACCTGCAAGGTGATTTTCACAGCTCGGACCATGCCGCCAGCTGCAGCCGAGCAAGCTTTGCTGACCTTCGATATGCTCCAAACCCAGGTCCTCCAATCCATTGTCACGGCTCGTGGCGGTGGTTTTGGCCCTTTGCAGCAACCTCTAGCAAATCCAGGTGCTGTGCGACCTTAGCTGGCTAGACATGGGCCATTCATTTTGTTGCCATCCAGGCACCGAAAATCCCTTCATTTTTAACCTTAAAAATGGTCCTGGATGTAATATATCCTTCCTTCCTCGCTTTGTTACCTATTGCCCAGGGGAGTCTGTGGATCATTAAGGCCACTTCCCTTCTGTCCTGTGCCTATCCTGCCTCCGTCACGCAGGCAGCCCCCTTCGAAGGCATGCATTCACGACAGTCTTCTCGGTACATCCACTGCACCATCTGTCCCCGCTGCCTTAGCGGCCAAGGTGGACTACCAGTACTGCGCCCTTAAGGAAATCTGGGACAAGCTTGTCCCAGATTTCGATGAATGGCTTTGTGAGGATCTGGATATTGTCCGTAGCAGATTGCTCACAGACCGCGACTGTGCTGTGCTCCTGTCGCTCACAGAGCCGGAAGCGTTTGATTCGCTGCTGGCTCTCTCAGGTCCCTATTTGCAGCAAACAATGCCCCTCTAGGGCGACCACGCTTCCTGCCTTCTTTCCGCGGTTCCTTTTGCCCTTCCTTCCATCCCTTCCTTTAAGCTTCAACGTTAACGCCTTTGGCATGGCCTTGTGCTGGATGATAGAGTTTATTACGCGCCTTTCCCTCAGAAGAGTACTTGTGGCCTTGTGAGTGCGAACGGTAGAAGCAATTTCGGTTACGGTAGAACTACGGGTGCTGCCAGACATAAGGTACAATGATGACACACTACGAGGTAATGTAGTATCCATGCACGTTCTGCAATCTAAGGTATTAAGGTGGGGTCACGGATAGGCTCAGCACGTGGTTGGAACTTTAAGGCACTCCGGGTGTTTGTTTCTGTTGCCAATCAGGTAATTGTGACATTGGTGTCGTTGCTCTGCTATAAACACACAGCTGGAGAACGACACCCGACTAAGCACCCTCCGTGGCCTCACCATGCAGGGAATGCGCCAGCCCATAACCTTGCACCTTAAAGTGAAGGGTTGTGACTCTCAAGCTTGTGACTCTCTCTCTCTCTCTCTCTCTCTCTCTCTCTCTCTCTCTCTCTCTCTCTCTCTCTCTCTCTCTCTCTCTCTCTCTCTCTCTCTCTCTCTCTCTCTCTCTCTCTCTCTCTCTCTCTCTCTCTCTCTCTCTCTCTCTCTCTCCCCCTCTCTCTCCCCCCCCCCTCTCCCCCCTCCCTACTCTAAAATCTGACCTGCCAAAACCGAGTAAGCAGCGACGAAATCTAAACCAAATCCGATTTTCTACTACCAAATCCGACTTGGGTCACTAGCGGGCCACCAAAACCAGGTGAGGCCAAGTTGTGGTCGTGTCAACAAAAGGTTACAAGCCTCCTCTCTCCCTTCCTCTTCCGGAAGAGGGAGGGAGGATCCTATACCTTCTTTCGAGCTAGGCAGTGGCGGTACTTTGCAGGGCGTATGAAACTTCTCGCCAGGAGCTCTTGTGGGCAACAAGAGGTGGAGGAGAATATGCTGAGGTTTGTGCTGCATCATCAGGGCCACGCAAACGCAAGTATAGCGCAAATCTCAAATCAGGGACCTTCCCAACGGGCAGCCAATTCTCATAAACCGCGCGTGCCTCTGGAGGCGCCGTTGCGGTCCAATATATGGTGAAGTCTTTGCCGCCATTGTCCCCGTGAGCCTGCTGTATCCCGTCTTCGTGTTTCCCTGATTGTACGTGCCTGCATGCGTGCGTGTGTGTTCGCGCGCGCGCGCGCGTACAGCTTCTCTGACACGGTGTTGTATAGAAGAGCAGAACAGAGGAAACATCGTGCGCCAGTTCCGTCCACGTTCCGTAACTTGCAATGATTGACTCACTCCACTGCCGGTTGCAATCCAGCTACCACTTGTCTTTCCCGGTGCATCTTCACACCTTGACATGATCACTGCTATGCAACATCATGAGCGAGTTCGCACCACTGCCCTTCCGTGTATACGCAAATACACTAGCAGTGTACTGTTTAAACACAACGTTGTGTTTAAACGTTGTGTTGCTTTGTACTGTTAACTGTAGCATTCCCTAGGGTATAATGCTCTAGTATGGTCCTTGGCATTGCTCTGTGACTTGCCATGTGATCTTGATTCGCAGTACAACCTCGCTCAGGTAGTCGCTCGGTTGCCCGACTATACGTCCGTGGCAGTACGTTGTACATTCAACTCTGGATGGGTTTTAGAGGGAGTCTGCGACTCAATCATGTAACACTCTTTCCGTGCACACCACAAATTGTCTGATTCCTAAACCTCTTCCGCTAAGTTATCCTACAGTGGTATCGGCGACAAGGATAGTTCCTTGTCGTTCGTTTGTGGTGAGTTCTTTCTTTCGTGCGTAGAGATGTCTCGCAATCCTCGCTCAAGGTCTCGAGCCCGTGCACCTAGCCCAGGTCGTGTTGACCCAGATCCTCCTGTAGATCCCTCTGTTGATGAGGATATAGATCTTTCGGATGTAGATCCAGCTCTCATGATTAGGCATTTGGTCTCTATCGGTGCTCTACCCGCAGAGGTTGCTGCGGCAGGATCTACTGGTCCGTCGAGTGCTCCACCTGATGCCACGACCCAGAACCTCTTGGATGGATTTGCGGAAATCATTCAGCGGGCTTTAGCGCAGCTTGTTCATGTTGTCACGACTCAGCCTATGCCAACGGCTACTACGGCATCGGCTTCCGTCTCTTCGGGTTCAGGGAAGCCCTCCTCCCTGAAGTTTCCTGATCCACCTGTATTTGAAGGGGATGCAATGAAGCTTGATCCTTGGATAATGCAGTGCGAAATGTACCTGAGGGCATATGGGATAGATCTTGCATCTACTCGTACAGTGGAAGTCGCGTCGATGTTTCTGAGGGGCAAGGCTCTTGATTGGTGGACAGGGCAATTTCATCTGATTGCTTCTGGCAGTTTGTCAGCCTATGGAACGTGGGGTGATTTTGTGTCAGCTCTGACAGTGGCATTTAGGCCTGTAGAGTTGTACAAACGGTACCTGGAGCAGCTGCTCAATCTTTCGCAGGGCAAACAGGATATGAGAACATATATTGCTACGTTTAATGCTTTACGTGCAAAGGTTCCAAGTGCATTTGCTGAGGACACTCTGTGCCACTTGTTTTTTGCAGGGCTGCAGGGCAGATTTGCAACAACCCATCTCGCTACAGTATCCCAAGACACTTGTAGACCTTTTCAAGCATGCCGTAACTATTTCTGATATCCCCAGTCATTCCAGGACGCCGCACCATCCTCCAAAAGGCCCAAGCGACTCCAAGAGCCCTGGTACTTCCAAACCTGCCACGCAGACTTGCACGCATTGTGGCAAGCCTGGGCACGCAGCTGAGCTGTGCTTGCTTCCAATTGCACCCAGAGCTCAGAAAGCAAAGGCACAAATCAAACACCACTTGATTTGGTGTTCTCCTTTGGTATTGCAGCAGTGTGAGGCCTGTCTCAGATGTCTGTCAACTGTCCCGAGACCCAGTATGGGATTCCTATCGTGTATGGACTTGGTAATCTGCAGGATTTCTTTCACAGTTGTTGCCATTCTTTTATGACCCATGATGTGGATGGGCATGGTATATGTAGAGAGTTTCAGACATCCCCCCATGCCAGTGACCTAGCTAGTCGTGTGTGCATGTATAAGAGAGATGCAGCTCCTCACCTTCCTTCTAGTGATGCTCATGTTGTCTTGTTTGTTGATAGTAGTAACAGGGAGTGTACTGTTAGCCAGCTTGTGTCACAACTATTGCCAGGGACAAGATTGACAGTGTTCTCTTGCCAAGGCAGCTGTGACCAGGTGCTGGAAGGGACTACACAACAACAGTCTCATGATCTATTACTCTCGGCTTCTGTTCTGGATGCACTGGGTCTTACTTCCACCTTTATGTGCACACCCCACTGCAGTTCCAATACAGGCTTGCCCTTGTTTCGTTGCCTGGTTCAGACTGGTTGTCTTAGTGTGAAGAAGAAACCCCTGCCCGCAACTTCTTTTGACTCTTTTTTGCAGTTCAACACTAGCCAGATTGTGAATGGTCCTGATCTTTCCTCTACATGCATTGAATTTGAGGGAATTCTTGCTGATAGACCTGTCAGGATTTTGTTAGACAGTGGGGCCTCTGCAAACTTTATTGATAATAAACTTGTGCAGGAGCTTGCCCTTCCCACTGCTTCTTTAAGTTCACATGTTGATATTCGTGTTGCTGATGGTAGGACCTCTATAGCAGAGAGTAGTGTGGCAATTGACCTGACTGTGGGGTCTCTGGATTTCGGAGTCACCTGTCTCCCCACAGAGTTGGCATACTATGACCTTGTATTAGGGAAACCTTGGTTGACTGTGTTTAATCCGGTTGTAAATTGGAAGCTAAATGCAGTGTCATTGATTCATTCTGATAGGACACATGTACTTGTGGGCTGCCAAAGGTCAGGTGTACCTGAGTATGTGATCTCCTCCCATAGAAGTGGAAGAGTTGGTCCAGTTGAGTGATCCAATGTATCTAATTCAGCTTAATGCAGTGTCCGAATCCTCCTTAGATACTAATACATATAACGTGCCAGAGTTGGAGCAGCTTCTGCAGGAATTAAAAGATGTCCTTTCAGGACTGCCTCAGGGCCTACCTCCCTCTCGTGCTGGAGACCACTATATCAGATTGGAGCCGGGCGCAGTTCCCCCAGCCTCCCGCATTTATCCACTGTCCGGAGCTCAGCTTGCTGAGCTTCGTGCACAGTTGCAGGAGCTCCTTGAGAGGGGCTTCATCCGCCCATCGACTTCCCCTTTTGGTGCACCTATCCTGTTCGTCCCGAAGAAGGATGGTGGTTGGCGTTTGGGTATTGACTACAGAGCCTTGAACAGGATTACAGTGAGGAATCAACACCCTTTACCTAGGATTGATGAAATGTTTGAGCAACTGCATGGAAGTTATGTGTTTTCTAAGCTTGACCTTGCCTATGGCTACCACCAGATTCGTATGCATGAGGATAGCATAGAAAAGACTGCTTTTAAAACCCGTTATGGTCATTATGAGTTCACTGTTATGCCTTTTGGGTTAACTAATGCTCCTGCCACTTTTCAATCTGTTATGAATTCTATCCTGGCTCCCTTTCTTGATAGATTTGTGTTGGTTTACGTAGATGATATCCTTATATATTCTAAATATGTTGCAGAACATATGGAGCATTTAAGAATTTTCTTGTCAGTGCTCAGGGAACATCGCTTTTATTGTAAAAGGTCTAAGTGTGACTTTGTTGCCAAGCAGGTGGAATACTTGGGACACCTGTTGACTCCTCATGGGATTATGGTGGATCCAAGGAAGGTTGCAGCCATCCAGGATTGGCCCACTCCCCTGAATGTGTCACAGTTGAGAGGGTTTCTAGGCTTGACACAGTATTATGACACTTTCATGGACCATTTTGCAGATGTTGCTTATCCTCGTACTGAGTTGCTCAAAAAGGATGTGCCTTGGACTTGGGAGGGACCTCAAATCCAAGCCTTTGTTGCATTGAAGGATCTTGTCTCTACTCCTCCTTGTTTATTAATGCCTGATTTAGATAAACCTTTTGTTGTGCATGTAGATGCCTCAGGCTTTGCTGTGGGTGCTGTTTTGCAGCAGGATCAAGGCCAGGGACTGCAGCCCGTCGCCTTCGAGTCCAGGAAACTCCAGCCGCCTGAGAGGAAATTAGCCCCTTATGACAGAGAATTATTGGCTCTTGTTCATGCTTTGCTTAAATGGAAACATTTGCTGCTGGGTGCTAAGTTTACTGTACACACTGACCAGCAAGCACTTAAGTATTTGTTGACTGCTCCTATTAGGACTAGTAGACAGGAAAGGTGGCTCACTGAGATCATGAGATTCATGCCTGATATTAAGAATGTTAAGGGCACTGATAATGTGGTTGCAGATGCTTTATCTAGGCGTGTTGACCTTGCAGTGATGCATGTCTCCTCTGTTTCTGTCTCTTCTCTCCTACAAGAGATTGCCTTACTTTGTGTTTCTGATCCCACAGTTGCTAAACTTGTGGATGAAGGTGTTTTGGTATTGAGAGACTCTGTACCTTATTCTGTGCAGTCAGGGAAGGTCTATGTACCTGATGCATTGAGAGAGAAGGTGCTGAGAGAGTGCCATGCCACACCCTTTTCTGGACATCTTGGTATTAACAAGATGTATGAGCTAGTGTTCAGGGAGTTTTGGTGGCCACGTCTCAGCTCATCAGTCAGGGACTTTTGCAGGTCTTGTGACACCTGCCAGCGCACTAAAGGGACTGGAGCCGTACCTTATGGCTTGCTTCAGCCACTGCCCATTCCAGATGGACCTTGGCAGAGCGTTTCCCTTGATTTAGTGACTGATTTACCTGTCTGCTGTGGGTTTGACTCTATTGTGGTATTTGTTGATAGGTTTTCTAAGTTGTGTGTCTTGGCTGCATGCACTAAAACCATCACCGCACCTCAACTTGCACAACTGTTTATTGACAGGGTCTTTGTGAGATTTGGAATGCCTACCTCCATTGTGAGTGATAGAGATCCGAGGTTCACTAGCCATTTTTGGAAGGCCTTTGTTAAATTATTGGGTACTGAGATTGCTATGTCTATTGCTTACCACCCTCAGACAGACGGGCAGGCAGAGAGGATGAATCGGACCATGGAAGACATGTTAAGAGGGTTTGTGGGGCCGAGACAGGATGTCTGGTGCAAGTACTTAAGCATGGTGGAGTTTGCTTACAATAACTCTCTCCAGGCTTCCACATTGCAGACACCCTTCTTCCTGAATCACGGGCGCCATCCCCTTACTCCTTTGTCTTCTGCTGTTCCTTCACGTTCTGCAAATCCTGCTGTTTCTGAATGGGTTGAGGGGCTGCAGACTGCCTTGAACAGTGCCAAGTCTAATCTTGCCTCTGCACAGCAACGGCAGAAGTCTTATGCAGATAGAAAGAGACGAGACCACCCTTTCAAGGTGGGGGACCAGGTGTTGCTGGCTGCAGGGAAGAACCAGCTTTCACCTGGGCTCTCGTCAAAGTTATCAGCTAAGTATTTTGGGCCCTTTACTATTGCTGCAGCAGTTGGTACTCGTGCTTTTAGGCTTATCTTGCCTGAGACTGTAAATATCCATCCTGTGTTTCATGTTTCCCAGTTGAAGCCTTATGTGTCTTCATCTGTACCAGTGACCGTTACTTCACCTCCTCCCTAGTATGCAGATAAGCGTGGCGGCGTTTATGAAGTTGAGGCCATCATTGCTAAAAAGAGAGTTGGAAAGTCTTGGCGGTACTTGGTCAAATGGATGGGCTATGATGAGACTGAGAACACTTGGGAGCCCCTTGCCCATGTTCGCCACTTGGCAGACGACGTGGCAGCTGCCCGAGTCCTTTCTTAAGTCCCGCTTGCGGGCATCCCTTGTTGAGCCACCTGCGGCCTTGAGACTTTTCCAGCCATTTGCGGCTGATGACCCTTGGACTTCGCCAGCCAGCTTGGATCTGGGAGGGAGGGAGGGTGGAAGGGTCTGGGAGGGAGAGGGATCTTGAATTGGGTTGCATGCATGTCTCTTATTTATATGCTTTGCATGGGTTATGTTTCCTTGACCCACGGCTCCATTTTGTGATGCACTTGCTGTGGCAGTGGAGCTGCAAATTGTAGTTCCGTGTATGAATAACTTGCTTTGGTATCTTACCCATGAGATACACTATGTGGCAGTTAGTTGTGTATAGCTTGCTGCTCTAGACGATCTGCCTTATGCCTTTAGTTGGAAAGCCACCTCAAGCGAAGGTTACACTGCAGTGCAGGGTAACTAGACCTAAGGTTTGGACAAGTGCTAGTCTAATGACTCAACCTAACTGTTTCATCACTGGTGTGAGTGCTGTCTAGAGAGTTCGTCCCCTAAGTTAAAGGATCCGCCTTGCAGACGATAGTCCTTAGAATGTTAAGGTATTCGAGCATTGAGCAGATGAGTCCCTCGTCTGTGTCGTGCTAACTTGCTTTGTGGACTTAATCCTCTTACTTGCTGATTAGTAACTATAGGAGGCGTGATGTCTATAGTTACAGTAAGCAGGGATCGTGATACCCCTGTCTTACGTTTGTGGCCCCATTGCTATAAACACCATCTCATAGCTTATGCCAAGGGGGAGGGCATGTAGCATTTCCTAGGGTATAATGCTCTAGTATGGTCCTTGGCATTGCTCTGTGACTTGCCATGTGATCTAGATTCGCAGTACAACCTCGCTC
>KV908418.1:52500-65000 GCA_002005505.1 Botryococcus braunii
AGAGTGAAAGAGAGAGAGAGAGAGAGATGACTACCAGCACAATAAAGCAAGCATCAAGGATTTTTTTTTTGGGGGGGGGGGGGACTGCTCCTGGGATGCTCACCGACTTGGGAGGGTTTGCACCAAGTCCAACGCGGGAAATGATAGCGCGAAGCTCGACGTTTGTATAGAACCCGCCCACGTACTTGGGTCTTTTGTATATCCAATGGTTTCGTCCAGCTTAATTTGGTTGACGGGGGCAGACCAGCCTGTCGGGGTAATAGGCAGCCTGTCTGTCTGGTTGAAGGACAGCCACTCGATGCACAGCAGGCCAGCCGTCAGGCCCAGGTTCAATGCTAGCTTTGTGCTCGGGTCCAATCCTGTACTCCCCCTCCCCAGTCCGTAGTAAGCCCATTACTGTGACTCAAGTTCGCTCCCATCCCCAACCCTGTACTCGAGCTCTCTCACACCGTGTTCCTCCCCCTTCGTGTCACCTCTTCTCTAGATCCGTAGGTGTGTGCCCTCGACTAGGTGCGTGTGAGTTTGTGTCACCAGTTTTTGTGTGTGTGTGTGTGTGTGTGTGTGTGTGTGTGTGTGGTGTGTGTGTGTGTGTGTGTGTGTGTGTGTGTGTGTGTGTGTGTGTGTGTGTGTGTGTGTGTGTGTGTGTGTGTGTGTGTGTTGTGGTGTGTTTATACACTTCCGGTGCTACTTCAGGGTATTTTGGCAGGTGCTGCATTTCAGGAGTTTACCCAGCTTGTCCCATTTGCGGTGTAGCTTCCTTTAACAGGTGTGCTACTTTAGCATAGGTGGGTAAACTTCAGGCTGAATTAGCACACCTAGGGCCTCAAGTATACCACCTAGGCTGAAGTAGCACACCTACGCTGAAGTATACCTATCACCCTACTATCTGCCCATGGAGTTTATTTTTTTTCTTTTCTTTTTTTGAGGGATTTGAACTCGCGTTCTCCTGCTCCATGGTCTTGTAGCGACGCTCTCCACACACGCCATCCGCATTCCAGGACAATTGCAGTAAATTGATGCTTGTATATGTACTGCGGAGCCCAATTCTTGCTTGAATCTGCAGTCGAAGGGTCAACATACCTTCACTTTCCGCCGTAACATATCACGAGGAAGTATGTGTGTGTCCATATGCATTCCCGAGCATCCAAACAGTGGCCCCTCCCGAAATACACACCCACACACACTCACACACACACCACACACACACACACACACACTCACACACACACACACACACAGACAAGCACACACACAGACACTCACACACACACACACACACACACACACACCTCTCTCTCCTCTCTCTCTCTCTCTCTCTCCTCTCTCTCTCTCTCTCCTCTCTCTCTCTCTCTCTCTCTCTCTCTCTCTCTCTCTCTCTCTCTCTCTCTCCCCCCCCCCCTCTCTCTCTCTCTCTCACACACACACACACACACACATGCACTTGCACACGCACATGCACACACCCACACACACACATCCACACACACACACACACACACACACACACCCACACACACACACACACACACACACACACACACACACACCCCCACACACACACACCCCCGCACACGCACGCACGTACGCAGCAGAAGTTCCGAAGGGGCGGGGCTGGGGGTTGTGACAGTGCTTACCTAAGAGGTTGGATCCGTCCAGGGCTACGCCTGTCGTGGTGAGGAAATCGTCCAGAATCTGCTGCTCCTGGGGGATGAAGGGGGGATTCTCCTTGGCCCCTTTAACCAGGAGCTTCCAGAAAGTGGACACATTTCCTGGCTGCCACACCCGTCCCCTCCGCTAACCATATTGCTTAGAAAAGCAAGAGAGCCCTACCCTCTATTAACCCTCATACTTAGAAAAGGAAGAAACTTCTACCCTCCATTAACCCTAATGTTCAGAAAAGGAAGAGACCCCTACCCTCCATTAACCCTATGGTTTAGAAAAGGAAGAGACCCCTACCCTCTATTAACCCTACTGTTTAGAAAAGGAAGAGACCCCTACCCTCTTACTGTATAAAAAAGAAAGAAACCCTACCTCCATTAACCCTAGTGCTTAAAAAAGGAAGAAACCCCTACCCTCCATTACCCTAATGTATAGAAAAGGAAGAAACCGCAAGTGCATTCCTTTCGCACTGCCCCTCCCATCTGCAGAGCGATAAAACAACAAAAGAAAGGTAGTCACAAGCGAAATGAGGGGTAGAGGGAGAGCCAGCTCCAATAATCCGAGTGGGGATAGGGAGATCAAATCCAATAAATGGGGATAGGGAGATCCAACATCTAGTTTGGGGTACTGCTTTTCAAAACGACTCATTAAGTACATGAAAAGAAACTCCGGAGTACTCAGATACGAACAAATAATGTACAGAAACTGCCAGCCAGCAAGCTAGCGAGCGAGCCAGCCAAACAGAGGGAGGGAGGGAATGATGGAGGCAGGCTGGTAGGGGGCATAGCGGAAAGGGCTAAATAGAGAGATACAGAGAGGGGGGGGGCGGCGGAGGTGGAGGCGCAAGAAAGGACCGGGGTATAAACATTGGCTTGCAAACAGTGCACGCAAGCGATGTACGAACCCAAGTAAGGGAGAAGTAAATTCCTAATGAACACACATCGATGAGTTCGAATTCAAAGGGTGGCAAGGGCAGCGAAGGGACACACCACAGCGCCAACAGGGGTGAGGGCTGCCTCGATGACGTCATGGGACAGGTCAGCCAGCCCCTTTGGAACAACGTAGGTGTCCGGGAACAGGGGAGTGACCTTGATCCCGTCCTGCAGGGCCTTTGCTGCAGCAGCATCGGCCTCGTTGTTTATCGCATATATCCGGCTGATTATCCACACCTGTTGCAAAGTTTGCAGTTGTACTTTAAAGTTCCCCTGAGATGCATTAAACTGGGATCCAGGCTTATGTCGCCAACTCTCTAGCAGGAGAGTGAAATACTTTCCTTCACATTGCTTGGGGACGAAGCTGTCTATTCTGAAGCAGCCACTCCGGACATGTTCCGCACCATAAGGCCCTGAGTTTAACCCCTAAGCTGTATCTCTTCCCTCTTTGAGTTCTGCATTGAGTGCTCAGATCTTATGTTTCCGATGCTTGAGCTATTAAGGAACGTCTGCTACAACGATCTCTAAGTGCTTTGGCACCAGATCCTGGTCGTCTTCTTTGTTTTCTTCTTGCTTTCGTCTTCTGCTGCTGCTGCTGCTGCTGCTGCTGCTGCTGCTTTGGCTTCCCAGATTGGGGGATTGTGCTCCGGCCACTGCATTCTCACTTCAACCAACATCTCCAGTGGGATTCCGCCATCATCATCATTTCAAAGCTGGCACCAACCACAGCTACCAGCTTTAGCCTTATCCTCCCAACGTCGTCTTGTTCTCGGTTGCTGCATTGGTTGTTTCTGTTCTTGCATGGTGTGGCTTGGTGGTCGGACATCGTGGATACAATCATGCGTCCTGGAAATTTTTCAATCGCTCAAACGAAACATCATCTAACTTGAACTTGATGGTCATTTCTTCGTTTAGGGAGTCATGGCCGCACCCCAGGTGTCAAGGTTTTGTACAGGCATTATATTCAAAAACGGTTCATGCATGAAACAAAAGGATGAACTATTTCAAGCTGACCAAAGTGCACCATCATTGCAAGCACATTCCTATTATTCAATTACTTTGTGCGCGTGTGTACGCGCGCGCGCACACCATAATGGAAGAATAGGAATGTGTATGAATATGAATATGAAAATGTGTGTGTGTGTGTGTGTGTGTGTGTGTGTGTGTGTGTGTGTGTGTGCGCGTGCGTGTGTGCGTGTGTGTGTGTGTGCGTGCGTCAGGGAGTGCGGTGGGGAGGGAGCAGGTGGTGCTTGCCGCTGGATTGGGGGGTGGGGGGTGGGAGACTTGAGGGGGAGGAAGGGGTCAGCTCGTCCTCCCTGCAAAGCAGAGGGTAAAGAAATCTAATCAAGCCTAGACCGCATACACATATAGGCTGTATGGCCTTGCTAATGGACAGCAGCAGGGGAGATAAACGACGGCTTACCAGGTTTGTGGTGTATTTGGCAACGTAGTCATAACCCTCTGGGATAGGGGGTCCATCGTATCCGGGAGGTACAAAGACAAACCGCACATCCTTTCCCGGGGGGATGTTGACAGAGCCTGCAGCCCTCTCCCACCTTCCCTCATCAGGCCATTCCATCTCTAATGCGTGAAGGAAGAGGAAGGCACACAAGTGTGTTTGCATGTGCAGCAATGGCATAGACTGGGTAACGATCCATATGTGGTACCAGGTGTACAGCCTGATACCCTCAACACTTTCAGGCACAACCCATATGACTGATGGAAATATGCATGCTCACAAGGCATGTGCATAGCAGCAGAGACGAAGTTCGGTCTAATGATTATGCATAAGATACGTGCCATGTGCATACCTAAACTGCAAAAAACTGGGGATTGAAAACCTGTCACATGGGCAATGTGTGTTCTCATAAGAGAGAAACCAGAGGCCTAGATCCTGACACATGGGCCATGTGCGTTCTCGTAATAGAGAAAACTGGGGCCTAGATCCTGACACATGGGCCATGTCTTGGCTCTGGATGGGGACATTCGGGCCATACCTACAGTAAAGGGAATGTTGCTGTAGGCATCCAAAGTCTCTTCGACATTGAATCGGCCTTTACTGGCGGGAAGACTGAATACCAGCGGACCACCCGACAAGTCCAGAAAGGCAGTCGTGTAGAAGTTGTCGGCGTTGGGAGCAACAACCTGAAACCTCACAGGCATACACTCAGTCTCCACGGTCCGTTCATAAAAGCCGTGGTTTCCTTCGGAAAGGGGAATAAAATGTTGCCTAGGCATTGTCAGCGTGCATGCATGTGTGCGTGTGTGTTTGGGGGGGGGGGGGGGGCAGGCGCGCGTGCGTGAGAGACAGAGAGAGGGGGGGGGCAGAGAGAGAGAGAGAGAGAGAGAGAGAGAGAGAGAGAGAGAGAGAGAGCATGCGTGCGTGTGTGTGTGTGTGTTCAAATGCGTGTGATATCATGTGTGTGTGTGTGTGTGTGTGTGTGTGTGTGTGTGTGTGTGTGTGTGTGTGTGTGTGCGCAAATGTGTGTGGTATCATATGTGCGGCTGTCCTCCACTGAAGTCGAACGTGCGCAAACTGCTTTGCCCACCGATAGGAACGTCCATCGAGGTGAACAAGGATGTCCGGGAGGAACCCATACACAACAGTGTTGGGAAGTATATCACATATTCACTATTCAGAGAGATTTCTCCCTTGCTCCCCCCCCCCTCAACACGAAAAATAAAATGAAAAAATGGATTCTGGCAAACAATTTGATGCGTTCCCTTCTTCAAGACACTCAACATCTTTCCTCCCCCATCCAGAGTGGCCTTTGCACTGGTCACCAGGGAGGCACTCACATATTCAAAAGTGTGGTTCAGAAGGTACGGGAACATTTGCACAAGGTTGACAGCCAGAGGTGGGTCCCCAGGCAAAACGGTAGCGGCCTCCGATGGAGATGCGTGTACAGCATTTTCGGCCAACACACTGACAGAAGTGGTCACCACACTTACTAAAGGGTATCCCCTGCATCGCGGTGTTCCCATTTAGGCTCTCCCGACATCACAATGCACCCCATCCCTTTCTGTGCTGTGCCCTGGGTACAAGCCATCCATCCATCCATCAATCCATCAATTCATGCATATTTTGTTCTTGCTTCTTTCCGTTTCTCCTCTTCTCTTTCATTCTTCCTTCGTATCCAAGTATTTATCCTCCTCCCCTCCTCCTCCTCCTCCTCCTCCTCCTCCTCCTCCTTCTCTGTTTTGACCTGGAATACTGGCTTAGAGCAAACAAGTGATGATGACCATGAATTCCATTACCACTAATGCTGCTGCTGCTACTTCTAATGCTGCTGCTGCTGCCGCTGCTGCCACAGCTGCTGCTACTTCTACCACTCCTGCTGCTACCACTACAACAACCAGTTCAAACTCTTGTTTTCAACTGAACAGCTACTTCTACAGCTGTTGGCAAAGTGCGTGTTCCACCTCCCCTTTTTATTTTATTCTTCAATGTCGGTGTCGACATCGTCGTTGTCCTTTCTGGTCTAGATGCCTGCTCTTTGTTGTCATTTTCATGTAACACATCACCAGGATCCTCCGTCACTGCCCCAAGCCCTGGAAGGAGAACATAAACAAAATCCTGCTTCAACATTCTCCTACATAGCATGGAACCTAGGTGCCTTGGTGACGGGCCTGTAATCAGCTACTCAAGTACCATAAAGTATCGATTGTTCATTTTAGTCTTGTCGAGCACTTGTCATTGTTTTCAGTCTTGACCTCACAGTAAATGAAAGAATAAGAAAGATGACCTTGCAAATGAAAGGACAGTTGCAGAAGCATGTAGTACAAAGCTGTCCATATTCGGCATCCACTCCATTGCTCTGCCACATACAAATTTTGCACTTCTCAGGCCTTTTATTGACACGTGTTCATGCACACCTGCAGAGTATTAATTATCGTGTGTGTAAGGGTGCCAAACCCCCGCTCCTCACCCAGTCACACCCAGCCCCTGTAACATCCCACCTCCGCTTCCTAACCAGCATGGGGCTAGCAGCAGGCTGTGGCAAAAGAGGCAGAGAGGAGGCAAGGGAAACCAGATGGTGGTGTTGAGGGCAGTGTTGAGGAGGCTGCTGAAGTTTGAGGGAGCCCTGCCGCTCTGCCCACTGCCTATCCACAGCGACTGCGCCTGTTTCTTGCTTACCGGCCCGCACACCCCTGTGCACCCTCTCCAAAAATGCATTTCAATCATTTACTTTGCAGAATCTTCATCCAATACATTAAGAGGAAGTTTAGGGGAGAGAGGGCACGAAGCTTGGTGCCCCCCCCCCTTCTCTCTCTCTCTCTCTCTCTCTCTCTCTCTCTCTCTCTCTCTCTCTCTCTCTCTCTCTCTCTCTCTCTCTCTCTCTCTCTCTCCTCTCTCTCTCTCTCTCTCATTCTCTCTCTCCCCCCCTTCTCCCCCCCCCCCACACACACACACACACACCATACACACACACAGACATAGAGAGAGAGAGAGGGGGAGGAGGAGAGAGGGGGGAGAGAGAGGGAGAGAGAGAGAGAAAGAGGGAGAGAGAGAGAGAGAGAGAGAGAGAGAGAGAGAGAGAGAGAGAGAGAGAGAGAGAGAGAGAGAGAGAGAGAGAGAGAGAGAGAGAGAGAGAGAGAGAGAGAGAGAGAGATGAATAAACCTATGCGCAGCAAATTGCAGGGTTCCTTTGGGAAGAGTGCAGGTGACAAGGACTTACCTATTCCAGGCAATACTTTGTTCACAATACGTTTGTATGGATCTTGGGCTGTCAGAAATACAGTGGGGGCTTTCAATGCTGCAGCAAGTTCTGGTCCCATGAGATTTTTTCGAGGGACTCAATGTTGTTGGCTTCAGGCAGGAATGATGAAGCGCCGTATGCCGTGTTCATGGTAACCGGAGGTGTGCCCTCCCTGGCTGTGGCAAGAACCCCAATGCTTTAGTCCTTGCTTGTTTCGAAACCTACTCAATCTCCCAGATACGTACACTCTTGGCGAAAGTGGCTGCTGTTACTAGCTTACGGAAAACTAGGGTAATGATGATCGTGGCCGCTTCATGAAACGGGAACAGATTAAACGTGAATTTTTAATTGATTTGCAACCATACATTTGCATGGTCTTTAATTTCTTGGCACTTACCGGAGATGGCCAAGGCGTACAGGCACGCCAGGGCCATTCGAACACCGAAATGTGCCATGGACGAATGCACCTTTGAGAATTGTCCTGCGATGAAGAGACATCATTGGTAAATCTGTGATATATATTCTGGAGTTTCTTATTTACCATTCGGCCTTGAAGGTCAAACGGCTCGGAGGCATTGGTGCCGGCAATCAGAACAGGTATCATCAACAGCATTAAAGAAGACATCTCCCAGGAAGCAGCGTTGTAACACTAAATCCAAAAGTGTTAGTTCCCTTGTAGGTGTGCGCAGAACTACTTGCATCAGGCTGTGAGATAAGGGGATACGACACGTGCCGCACAAAGCAGGTTCCTGAACATCTAAAACCACGGCGACCTTTGCAAACACTATCGAGAATCTTATGTGACCTGCTTGATTATTGAATTTACCCGAGAGGAAGTGATTTCTCTGAGTGACACAGCAGAAAGTTCTTGTGTTTGCCTCCCGACGAAGGAACTGTAGCCGGGCGTGACGGCTAGCGGGACCTGGAACACACGATATGATGCTGGAAGAAATGCCCTTTTGTGAATCTTTCTAAAGGAAGACCACAGCTTGCATTTCTTACTCGAGTGCGTATGATTTCCCTTCAAGATCTCAAGTCCGACGGTTGCAACAGAACCATAGTACCCCTGGGTAGCGTCAAATCCTTGTACTGAATGTCAGTAACTGAAGAAGTGTTTGTATAGGTCGCACGTGGTCCAGTACGGTAGACTCTCAGGGCATCCATAATGGGAAAATGACTGGAATCTAATGGGCCATCAATGCTGTCATTTAGTGGAAGAGACTGCAATTTAGCGCATCGAAATGCAAACAGCGACAATTTGCAGCAAATCGATTGCTGTAACGTGCTTACATGAAAGCTGATGTGATTGGAGAAGTTGGAGAGAGAGGCAATCAAGAGCGGACGACGCCCGTACGACATCGGTACGACATAGGACGACATTTAGAAACCTGTGTATGAGGGAAGGAAGATCTTCTAGAACAACCTGCATGTGAGGGAAGAAACATGATCAAAAATCCCACGCCCCTAAAAAACTCCCCCAAAAATCCCCCCCCCCCCCCCAATTCCCCCATTATTCTTAAAAAAACTTCCTTGAGGCTGAAGAAGATGGAGCTTGAACCAGAAAGCTCACAGCTTGAAAAATTTGGGTTTGGTTCGTTGAACATTGGGCTGCTATTTTTTTCTCCATTCTTGTGAGTATGCGGCATCCGTTCCAGGCGCAAGTTGATCCCATGGCAGCCTCGCTCCAGTGTTTGTCGATTCTCCGACACCCCCAAGCATAGCTCCTTTTGATTCGAAGTAGCCATAAGGCTTGGGACCTGCAAGGTGATTCTCCGACACCCCCAAACGTAGCTCCTTTTGCTTCGAAGTAGCCTCAAGGCTTGGGACCTGCAAGGCGATTTTCACAGCTCGGACCATGCCAGCCGCCAGCTGCAGCCGAGCAAGCTTTCCTGACCATCGATATGCTCCAAACCCAGGTCCTCCAATCCAATGTCACAGCTCGTGGCGGTGGTTTTGGCCCTTTGCAGCAAACTCTAGCAAATCCAGGTGCTGTGCGACCTCAGTTGGCTAGACATGGGCCATTCATTTTGTTGCCATCCAGGCACCGAAAATCCTTCATTTTTAACCTTAATTAAAAATAGTCCTGGATGTAATATATCCTTTCTTCCTCGCTGTGTTACCTATTGCCCAAGGGAGTCTGTGGATCATTAAGGCCACTTCCCTTCTGTCCTGTGCCTATCCTGCCTCCGTCACGCAGGCAGCCCCCCTTCAGGACAGTCTTCTCGGTACATGTACATCCACTGCCCCACCTGTGTCCGCTGCCTTAGCGGCCAAGGTTGACTACCAGTACTGCGCCCTTTTCCCAGATTTCGATGCGGCGATTTTTGAGGATCCGGATTTTGTCCGTAGCAGATTGCTCACAGACCGCGACCGTGCTGTGCTCCAGTCGCTCACACAGCCGGAAGCGTCTGATTGGCTGCTGGCTCTCTCAGGTCCCTATTTGCAGCAAACAATGCCCGTCTGGGGCGACCACGATTCCTGCCTTCCTTCCGCGGTTCCTTTTGCCCTTCCTTCCATCCCTTCCTTTAAGCTTCAACGTTAACGCCTTTGGCATGTCCTTGAGGTGGATGATAGAGTTTATTACGCGCCTTTCCCTCAGAAGAGTACTTGTGGCCTTGTGAGTGCGAACGGCAAGAGCAATTTCGGTTACGGCAGAACTACGGGTGCTGCCAGACATAAGGTACAATGATGACATACTAGGAGGTAATGTAGTATCCAGACACGTTTTGCAATCTAAGGAATTAAGGTGGGGTCACGGATAGGCTCAGCACTTGGTTGGAACTTTAAGGCACTCCTGGTGCTTGTTTCTGTTGCCAATCAGGTAATTGTGACATTGGTGTCGTTGCTCTGCTATAAACACAAAGCTGGAGAACGACACCCGACTAAGCACCCTCCGTGGCCTCACCATGCAGGGAATGCGCCGGTCCATAACCTTGCACCTTAAAGTGAAGGCTTGTGACTCTCTCCCTCCCTCCCTCCCTCCCTCTCCCTCTCCCCCTCCCCTCCCCCTCCCCCCCCCCCCCCCCTCCCTCCCTCTCTCCCCTCCCTCTCTCTCTCTCTCTCTCTCTCTCTCTCTCTCTCTCTCCTCTCTCTCTCTCTCTCTCTCTCTCTCTCTCTCTCTCTCTCTCTCTCTCTCTCTCTCTCTCTCTCTCTCTCTCTCTCTCTCTCTCTCTCTCTCTCTCTCTCTCTCTCTCTCTCTCTCTCTCTCTCTCTCCCTCCCTCTCCCTCCCTCTCTCCCTCTCCCTATTGTAAATTCTGTTTTTTCCAAAACCGAGTGAGCAGCAACGAAATCTAAACCAAATCCGATTTTCTACTACCAAATCCGACTTGGGTCACTAGCGGGCCACCAAAACCAGGTGAGGCCAAGTTGTGGTCGTGTCAACAAAAGGTTACAAGCCTTCTTTCTCCCTTCCTCTTCCGGAAGAGGGAGGGGAGAGGGAGGGAGGATCCTATAGCTTCTTTCGAGCTAGGCAGTGGCGGCACTTGGCAGGGCAGCTGCAGCTTCTTCCCAGGAGCCCTTGTGGGCAACAAGAGGTGGAGGATAATATGCTGAGGTTTGTGCTGTATTATCAAGGCCGTGCAAAGGCAAGTAAAGCGCAAATCTCGAATCAGGGACCTTCCCAATGGGCAACCAATTCTTGTTAACCGCGCATCCCTCTGGAGGCGCCGTTGCAGTCCAATATATGGTGAAGTCTTTGCCGCCATTGTACCCCGGAACCTGCTGTTTCCCGTGTTCGTGTTTCCCTTATTGTACGTGCTTGCATGCGTGCGTGAGTGCGCGCGCGCGCGTAGAGCTTCTCTGACACGGTGTTGTGTAGAAGATCAGAACAGAGGAAACATCGTGCGCCAGTTCCGTCCACGTTCCGTATCTTGCAATGATTCACTCACTGCACTGCCGGTTGCAATCCAGTTACCACTTGTCTTTTCCGGTGTATCTTCACACCTGTATTTCCCGTAGCCCTTGTCGCTTACACCCCTGCCTATCGGTTACACTTAAGGTAACCGATCTGCCTGCACGATCAAGTCCATGAACACCGTAAGCGACAAGCTATACTTGGAAATACACACCAGTCGGAATTAAGAGTGAAGCTCATCCTAACCCCACATTAGACACACCATTTGTACACATTGACATGATCCGTGTACTACTATGCAACATCATGAGTGACTTCGCACAACTGCCCTTCCGTGTAAACGCAAATACACTAGCAGCGTACTGTTTAAACACAACAGTACAAAGCAAACTCCTGCATGACAAGTTTTTCATTAGCTTTACAACCAAATGACTAGGTTAAAGCGTCCACGCTAAGCAGGTTCAATGTCGGCCAGTACTGTGTAGTACTGCATACCAGTTCTTCATGAACCCGAAGTAAGTATGAATCGCAACTCACACCCGACGCAACTGACCATGAAAGACTTCAAAAAACAGGCACGTGCCTGGCTCGTGCACGATGCAAGACATCACATGCTGCAGGGCCTGGAGTCCAGGCACTTCGCAAGGTTCAACTGTCTGGTGAGACTCTTCTAATCCGGCATCCTAGCCTTGATCGAAAGTGCTGTTAGTTAATGTACTCCTTTCAAATTGCACTTTATGGCCACATCAAATGGCCGCGAAGTACATCCCTAGTTCGCTTGAGTTGCAGACTCATGCTAGCAGAGAAGCAGCGCTGCATCTCATGGACTCTTTCCTAACATATTACGTGTACACTTGTACATGTACAAGACACAAGTGCACACTCACGTTGGGTTCTCTAGTTAGAGACGTTATAACTTGGCTCCAGGAAATTGATTAAGACCTGTAGTTGCATGATGGTCCTTGCATTCATCCACCTTTACCATGTCCTTTATTGAGTCATCAGGGTAGCAATCCCATGCTTCCAGACTATTGCAAGCGTTTCAATGTCTAACCTTTTGGTTTGTACTATCTGTCAATCGACGTGCCGAAAAGCATGAAGTGTATGAGCTCCAACTCCGTATGTTTATTGAGTTATGAACATTATTTATGTACCTGTCTGCGTGTATAAATGTGGCATCCACGACGTCAACGCCACTTTTGTCACTTCCATCCCCTTAATATGCAAATAAAAGGATAGGCCAATCTATATTTTAAACAAATTCTGAAATTCCAGGACCTCAACATCTCTCAATTGACAGTTTTTCCTTGCTGGGGATGTGGATCTCAACGCCACTGGTGCCACTCCCATCGCCC
>KV908418.1:75000-85000 GCA_002005505.1 Botryococcus braunii
AGGATCTTGGGCTGTCAGAACACAGTGGGGCTTTCAATGCTGCAGCAAGTTCTGGTCCCATGATGTTTTTTTGAGGGACTCAATGTTGGCTTCAGGCAGGGATGATGAAGCGCCGGATGCCATGTCCATGGTAACCGGATTTGTGCCGCCCTGGCTGTGGCAAGAACCCCAATGCTTTAGTCCTTGCCTGTTTCGAAACCTACTCAATCTCCAAGATACGTACACTTTTGGCGAAACTGGCTGCTGTTACTAGCATACGGAAAAACTAGGGTAATGATGATCGTGGCCGCTTCATGAAACGGGAACAGATTTAATGTGAATTTTGAATTGATGTGGACCCAGACATTTGCATGGGCTTCAATTATTGGCACTTACCGGAGATGGCCAAGGCGTACAGGCTTGCCAGGGCCAGTCGAACACCGAAATGTGCCATGGACGAATGCACCTTTGAGGATTGTCCTGCACTGAAAAAACAACATTAATAAATATGTGATATACATTCTATAGTTTTTAGTTTACCATTCGGCCTTGAAGTCCGAACGGCTCGGAAGGCTTTGGTGCCGGCAATCAGGACAGGTATCATTGACAGCTTTTCAGAAGAAATCTCCCGGAAAGCAGCGTTGTAACACTAAATCCGAAAGAGCCAGTATCCTTGTAGGTATGCGCAGAACCATTTGCATCAGCTGTGAGTGAACGGTATACAACACGTGCCGACACGTGCCGTGCAACCTGCTTCCTGAACATCGAAAACCACTGCGAACTTTGCAAAGACTATCGAGATTCATGTTACCTGCTTAGTTATATAACTTACACGAAGGCAAGCGATTTCTTTGAATGACAGAGCAGGAAGTTCTAGTGTTTGTCTCCCAACAAAGGAACTGTGGCAGGGCGTGACTGTAGCAGGACTTGGAACACACGCTATGATGCTGGAAGAATTCCCTGTTTGTGAAGGTTTGGGAAGTAATTTCGCCGTTTGTGTTCCTTACTCGAGTGCTTATGGTTTTCCTTCAAGATCTGAAGGCCGACGATCGCAACGGGAACATGGTACGATATCTGGGTAGCGTCAAATCCTTGTACTGAAATGGAACTCGCACGTGGCACGGAGAAATTCAGTGCATCCATAATCGGAAAAAGACATTAATGCTGCCATTTATTGGAAGAGACTACAATTACGCGCTTTAAAATGCAAACATCCATGATTCGCAGCAAATCGTTTGGTGTAACGTCCTTATATGAAAGCTAATATGATTGGAGAAGTTGACCCAAATGAACCGAAAAATGGGGAGTCGAGGTCCGTCTTGCATGTGCATGCACGTGGACAGTCGAGGTCCGTCTGCTCACGCAACAACAGGTCAAGAATGGCAGTCGACAGTGGACGACACCCGTACTAAATCGGTACTACATAGGACGAAGATTGAAACCTGGGTCTTATGAAAGAGGTAAAACCAAGCCATCATTGCACAGGAAGATGGATCACATCACATATGTGAAGGATATTTATCGATAAAACATGATATCATGCGTCGGGTCAGTTTCACTATTGCGGCCGCTGTGGTCGCCAGCTGGCTGCTCGCGGGGTGTGACTTACACCTTGAAACCGTCGGGTTTGGAACATTGAACACTGGGCTGGTCTTGTTACCTACTCTTGTTAAAGGGAGATGAAATATCTGTCCAGCCCCTAGAGCATGACAAGATGTCCACAACACACTCGCTAGCCTAAGCAAAATAACGACGAGCCACGCAAGGTAGCCAAACAAAGAATTGACACACAAGGGAGCAAATGAAAAGGGGAAGGGAGGGAAAAGGGGTGGGGGGGGGGGGCAACCACAGACGTGGCCGGGAGGGACAAGGGGGTGGGGGAGGGGGACGTGGCCTGTTTTATGATTGCCAAGAAGAACGGGATGCGGGCGCCGACAATCAACCTCATAAGGGTACCCTCTGCGTCGAAGGGCTGACATAAAGGAAGCCGCCCATGACGGATCTGGAGAACGAGTCGTAACGCCATAGTAGCAAGCTCTTAAGAGCCCCTTCAAATACGTGCATATAAGTGTTCTGCTGGCAGAGCCACCAGAGAGTTCCAAAAGGTGACCACACGTGTGTGCGTACGCTTGAACCAAACATGCTGGATGGGGCAAACGCCGACCTCGGCAATTGCAAAAAGCACTTCAGTGCGGACTGTTGGACAAACCAAGGCTCATCCGTAACAAAAGTGAGAAAGTCCTTTTTGAATTTCTTTGCAGAGGGCCGAGTGGAAGTTGCGGAAAACACCCGTAGACTCCAGACCTCACACCTCAACGAACAGGCAGGCACCACCCATACCAAGAACCGACGCAAGAGGATATGAATAGAGGTGGCACAAAAATGATCCATTAGTGTTGGACCAACAACCAGAAATCTCCTTACTGGCAAGATGTGGGGTGCCTGGTCACCTATTCTTACTGTCTATGGTAATCTCATATATATGAGATTACCATATATGTTACTATATAGACAGTAAGAATAGGTGACCAGGCACCCCACACCTTGGCAGTAGGGAGATTTCTGGTTGTTGGTCCAACACTAATGGATCATTTTTGGGCCTCATTATGACACTACAGTCAGACATGCATGACGTTCCGCCAAGGAAGTGGGAGGTTGGTTCCGCCAAGGAGGTGGGACGTAGCCTAAACCCCCTAGCCCTGTAACCCCTCCAGGATGAAAATGCGTCCGGTGTCCATTTTTGCCCTACATATGGTCGAGAAGAACAAGTGCTAACCTTAATCCCGTAGCCCGTGTGTGTGTGTGTGTGTGTGTGTGTGTGTGTGTGTGTGTGTGTGTGTGTGTGTGTGTGTGTGTGTGTGTGTGTGTGTGTGTGTGTGTGTGTGTGTGTGTGTGTTGGATGCAAAGTACCGTGTGTGTGGGGTAGTGCCCTGATCTACTAATCAAAATATGAGGTTACTACTAATATCAGCCGTGGCAATTTCTTTGAGAAGTGGCTTGTTAACAACGTTATATAATATGTCAACATTAGCCCGGTGTCAACGTTGGAGGAATGACGTGGGGGAGATAGACTTATGTGTGGATGGCCAAGGTTGATAGTCATTGACACCCTACTTTGAATAAATATATGGACGGCGAGTTGACAATGTAAGCCAAAAAGATCAGGATTCGCACTTGGGAAAGGAAAAACCTGTTTAAAAGGAAATGGAAAGGGTTCGCTGCTGGGTTTGACCAGGGCATGTTCTCAAAACCCTACCGATCGTCCGAAAATTTTCGGCTCTATAAAAAGAGAAAATCTCGAGGGGTTTACGGCCGCTTCGCGGCTGCAACGACTTTCAAACAGGAGGCTGAGTTGCGCAACTGCAATGCTGCAGCAGTGGTGCGCCGATGCATGTATGAAGGAGAGAATTAAGATGTTTCTCTCGCGTCGTGGATTGTAGCGCAGGGAGCCTGTGCGAATGTATGACTTCTCGCTCTCTGATCTCTGCTGATGGAGCTCAGCACGCCTAGCCTGAAAGGACATTTGTAGAACTACAAGTGTGGCGATCTACGTGTAGTAGTAAGTCTCCGTTGTTCTGGGACAATGGCTGACTTTGCTGAGCTCGAGGAGGCCGACGGAGTGAGGATGACTTTCAACGTCTGGCCGAACAGCAGAATTGAAGCCACTAAAGCTGTTGTGCCTTTTGCTTGCGTTTACACGCCAAATAAAGTTATCGCCAATATGCCTGTAAGTGCAACAACATTGGGTATTCCTGCATTACTTACTGCTGTCTTGGGTTCTTGCAAGGAAGCACTGTCAAGGGGGTGACGCAACGGTTAGAGGCTAAGGCAAAGTTAGGCCATTGGACGTTCTATTCGGATAGAACCTGCTATGCATTTTCCTTCAGTCAGTGAGCTGGCTGCTACCAACCAGGCGCTGTGGTGGGAACTGGACTGGGTGTTTGTTGGCAATTTCCTAGTGATTATCTTGATTCTAAAGTGGCTGAACTTAACAATTTCAAGAGTTGATAGAATTCATATACAGCAGCTGGCTTTTAAATCTAGGGGCCCGCTTGTGTAGGCTTATGGTGGGCCCTGCCGCTGCCACACACCCTTCGTGCATGACCCACTTCCTAGCATGACAGTGCCTGCACTTTCCTTTATATTCAATAATTAGGAAGGTGGGACATGTCCAAACAGTGGTAGAACAGCCATAAACATCCCTTAGAGGATAAACCAAGGGATGGATTGCGGGTATGAAAGTCCTTCCTGAACCACCATTCGTGGTGCGCAGGTTCTTCCCTATGAGCCAGTCTTCTGCAAATGTGGTGCTGTCCTTAATCCGTATGCGCGGCCTGACTATGGCAACCGAATCTGGATCTGTGCATTTTGCCATGCTCGGAATCATTTCCCTGCACATTATGCAGGCATAAATGAGCAGGTATATTTCATTACACTGCTGCTTCCTATCCTCTCATCATGGAACTTGGGTCTAAGAATCAGTTGAAGTGGGGCTTGGCAGCCACGTCAGCAATAATAGGGTCCTCACTTACCCTTTGGCCCTGTTACACATCAAATCTTCTACAGAAAAAAAGGGTGAAATACGGGATGTGCAGATAATGGGGTGAAGCAGGTGCTTTGGTTCCAACCAGGGGCCTGCTCTGTGGAAGCAGATTGTTACCCATACAAATGAGAAGATATTGTTCCACATGTACTTCACATTCGCTAATGGTTTGTGGGGGAGTCCGTTGTATTTGCATTCCTCGCCTCGCTACGTCCAAAATTCACACCCTCCCCTGTCCTCCTGTCCTGACTGTAAAAGCCTCATGATCCCAAATCCCAACCCAAACCTCTGCTCTTAGTGCAAACGTTGCTTTCTAGTCTTCCCTTCAAGCGACGCCCACCCCAAGAGTCCGCCTACCCCAAGAGGCCGGATTGCAACCCCTGGGAATTCTCGTGGCAATGCTCAGTCCCCACCCCTGGGCGACTTCGCCAGTGGCTTCACATGAATGCGCCGCAGAGTTCCAAGAAGGCACCTACGTTAGGGACGGCAAACCCCTGGAGAGGCACACTACGTGTGTGACGGCTAAAGCCGGAGAGGACAGCACATGACTGACTGCCCAACATCCGGGATGCTGCCTTCACTACTTGCTTACTTTACGGCTGGGAAGACACCTTAGATGAAGGACTGCGCAGCCCTGGGAATCACACTACTTTAGTAACTGCGCAGTACTGGGGACACATGCATTATTGACTGCCCAGTCCTTGGGAAGCATGCTTGAATATTGACTGCCGAGCCCTGGGGGCACACAGTGTATGGTGGACTGCCCAGCCTTGGAAAATCACATTGTACTATTGACTCCCCGCGCCCCCTGGGACATACACTGTATTACTGACTGCCCAGCCCTGGGGTGACACGCTGTATTTTTTGCAACCCACCCCTGGCGGGACACCCCCATGTAGTGCTCAATTCGCAGCCCCGGGAAATCGCACCGCACTGCAAACTATTCACCCCACAAGAGACGCACTGGGTTATTGACTGCCTACTGGATAGTTGGCTGCCCATTTGATTATCGACTGCCCACTGGATTATCGACTGCCAGGGTTTACTGGCTGCCCACTGGATTATCTACTGCCCACGGGATTACTATCTACTGCCAAATTTATTTTGGACTGCCCAATGGGCATTGACTGCACACTAGCGGGAAACGCAGAATTTACCGGCGGAGCTGTTCCCGAGCTACTGCACAGTGGAGTACCAGCTGCGGCCGACAGCGCCCATCAGCCCTCCGGCATACGTGTTTGTGGTGGACACTTGCCTACCAGAGGACGAGCTTGTGGCTTGCCGAACAGCCCTCAGCCAGGCGCTGAGCCTGCTGCCCGAGTACGCCCAGGTGGGGCTGGTAACCTTCGGGACGCACGTACACGTCCACGAGCTGGGCTTCACGGAGATGGCCAAGTGTTATGTTTTCCAGGTGGGCAACCCTTCCATCTTGTGGGGCCCTGTGTGCGCGAAGTTGTGTGGTGCGTGCGAGGCTGCGCGGGTGGGTGGGTCCAAGGCTCCCCCTGGAGAGCCTTGGACGCCAGGGCAGGTGGAAGGGGAAGGACGGAGGCAGCGGGGTTTTTCGCCCCAGGTGATGCAACTATCTCTGGGCTACCATTGCAGTGCCGCTAGAGACTCAGGGGTAGGGGAGCAGGCGCACGCGCGCGCGCGGGCGCGCGCGCGTGTGTGTGTGTGTGTGTGTGTGTGTGTGTGTGTGTGTGTGTGTGTGTGTGTGTGTGTGTGTGGTTTTGGTTTTGGTTTGGTTATGCCTTGTTGCTTTCGTTGTTTGTGCTGTTGTTGTTGTTGTTGTTGTTGTTGTTGTTGTTGTTGTTGTTGTTGTTGTTGTTGTTGTTGTTGTTGTTGTTGTTGTTGTTGTTGTTGTTGTTGTTTGCTTTTTCCCTTTCCCCCAACTTAGAAGTTTGGGGGAAAGCAGGGCACGCGGGAGTACACGTCGGTACAAGTGCAGGAGCAGTTGGGGCTAATGGGGAAGGCAACAGCAGCTGCCAGGAAGCCGGGCCAGCCCGCACCACCCATGGGAGCCCCTGTGGGGAATACGAAGCGCTTCGTACTGCCAATGCAGGACTGCGAGTTCACAATTAATGCCGTGCTGGACGAGCTGCAGCGGGACGTATTCCCTACGGTTTCAGACCACCGCCCCGCTCGCTGTACTGGAACTGCTCTGCAGGTGTGCAGGGATAGATTCGCCACATCGCGCCAAGAGGGAGGGAGGGAGGGAGCGCGTGTGGGGGGGGGGGGGGCATGCCTGCATGCGGGGGCGCGCGCGCGCTTGTGTGTGTGTGTGTGTGTGTGTGTGTGTGTGGGGGGGGGGGGGCGGGCGCGGGCGAGCGCGCACGTGCACTTGGGGGGGGGGGGGTCCGTGTGGCGGGGTGGGGGGGGGGAGCGGAGGGAATATTGAGATATCTGTGAACCATTTTGGGGCACAGAGGCGGTACGATGGACACAGCTCCTCTGTGGCGAGATGAGGGTTCTTGGAATGGCATGTTCAGCGGCCTGGGGGTGTGATCATGAAGGGTGAGATAGAATGCTGGGATATAAAGGAAAGGTGCCGGGAATAGGATGGGATAGGTGAAGATGGAGATGGGAATGGGATGAGATGGGAGGCTCCTAAATGAGGGCCACCTGGTTGTGGAGTGGAGCGACGGTAGCTTTTTTCTCCGAATAGGATGGATCGAAAGTTCACTAGTGGGACCAAAAGTGGTTGCTGTAGTGTGGCGAAGTCCTGGGCTTAGAGTGGTCCGCAGGTCTTCGATGGACCAGATTGTTTCTCAGTAATTTCATGTATCAGAGGTGAAGTTACTAATGAAGCGTGAGAAGGGCTTAAATGGGGACAGAGCCTCTGGGAGAGTAGAATAAAAGTTGGGGGGTAGGGGCAGGTGGCAGCAGCTTTTTTGGGCGAAGGTCTAATGCCGGGGTCCTTTTAAATTTGAGACGCGCCCAAGCTAGTCCAGCAGTTATTTGGACCTCCGAGATTCATTCGAGTGGGGCCAAGAAAGATCAGTCTGCTATTTAACATTTCAAAAGCAGACTGATCTTCGATGCAACGCCTACTGGCAGAGTTGACAAGGAGGTTGGGGCAATGGGGACGGGTGGGAGCAGCTTTGCTAGGCAATTTCCACCTGCGGGTTTACTGCCAGGTTGAGACGCGTCCAAGCTGGCCCGGGATTTATTTAAAATGGAAGGGGCCTCCCAGAACACATATTCGTTGGATGGAGGGTAAGGTCTACTGGCAGAGTTTTGAAAAGGGGGAGGGGGGGGGGGGAGGGGACGCAATACAGCGGCTTTGATAGGCAGATGCCTTTGGCGAGATTATTCCGGCTTGGGACTTGGAGACACCTCGTCGTTAGCAGTTGCTGGACGAAGGTTGGGGGCCGGGGCCAAGGTTGCGGCGGCTAGGTGGGCGGATGCCTTGGGGTAGATCGTCCCAGCCTAGGGCCTTTGAGAGCTCTTGTCATTTGCAGTTGTTTGACAAAGGTTGGGTGGGGGACCAGCTTGCCGCGGCTATGATGGGCGCATGCCGTTGGGGAGATTATTCCAGCTTGGGGCCTTGAAATTATCTTGTCATGTGCACTTACTTGGCGAAGGTTGGGGGGGGGGGGGGTGGGGGGAAGGGACTAAGCTTGGAAGTTGGGATGCGTCGCTGCGTTTGCAGTTCCTCAACGAGGGTTGGGGGGCGGGCCCCAGGTTGCTGCGGCTATGATGGGGGGGTGCCTCCTGCCTGGTTCATGTCAGGCGCGCCTGCTACTGTTTGTAGGAGGGCCCTCCACAGAGGGCTTGGGCAAGGTCGTTGACAGCGATCTTGGTGAGCCTATCCGTTCCCACAAGGTGAACCCCGTTCTCTCCTCCCCCACTCGACTTATAAAACGTAAACCGTGTTTTGAAAAGGGTGGTTATTTGTCCTTTATTTGGAAGGGGTGGGCGGGGGGATGACGGAAAAGTGCTTGAGCATGATAACAAATATATCAGAGATGCAAGCAAGCACGCAGAAAAAGGGGTGACAGAGGGTGTGGGGGCAAAAAATAAAAATGGACACAAGCAACCAAGCAAGCATGCAGGAGAGGACGGTCGAGAGGCGGACCAAAAACACAATACACAAGCAAGCAAGCATGCACGAAAGGGTAGCGGAGACTACGGATGAACAAGAAGGTGTGAGAGACGGTGGTGATGGGATCAGGATCTGGCGAAGGAGGCAGCGCCACACTACAAGAAAGCCAAGAAGTTCTATGAGCAGCTGGGATCTCAACTGGTGCACCAGGGCCATTCTTTGGACCTCTTTGCCTGCTCCTTGGACCAGGTGCGCGGCGCTCCACTTGCTATGGCATGCTGATGGGAAGAGGAAGTTCCATGTAAATTTCCTATTTGTTGTACTAATTCCTTATTTATGTTTTGCTCAGGATATGTTGCCTGTAACAGATACTGAGCAAAATATCTAAAAAGGGAAGTGGAAGGAAGCCGGCCCGTCTCCTCCTGCAATGGCTGATAGGGTACCCCTTTCCCTTAATGGAGTTGCCGTTTGGGCGGGGGGGGGGGGGGGGGAGTGATGGGGGCAGAGAGAGGGGGGCAGGGAGGGGAAGGAAGGGAGGGAGGGGGAGAGCGGAGCGAGGGAGGGAGGGGGAGCAAGAGACCGTAAGGGTGTCTGCGTGCGTGCGTGCACTTGTGCATGTGTACGTGGTGCCCGCCAGCGGGTGCGCGCGAGCGCGCGTGCGCGCGCGCGCGCGTGTGTGTGTGTGTGTGTGTGTGTGTGTGTGTGTGTGTGTGTGTGTGTGTGTGTGTGTGTGTGTGTGTGTGTGTGTGTGTGTTTGTTTCTTTGTTGCACTTTGTACTATGGTGGGAGAATGGACCAGGCCCGGTATAGGATGGTGGCAAATCCTGGCAATCATGCAGCCTACAAGTACATGGAAAGCTCGATTAAGGCCCTGGGTGGTGGATGCAGGTGGGCCTCGCAGAGATGAAGCAGGCGGTGGAGCAGTCAGGAGGCATGGTGGTGCAAACCGACACCTTCCACAACCCTGTCTTCAAGGAGTCATTCCGCCGAGTTTTTGCACCCATTGGGGATGAGGGCCACTTAGGGCTGGCCTCCAACGCAACTGTTGAGGTGAGCTCCAGGCACACATTGATAGCCCCAGAAATGAGGGCACCCGATCCCCCCCAGCCCCCACTTCCACTCTCCCCATCCCCTCTCTCTACAAGGTCGCCGTCCGTGTTGGGAAAGAGCCCTTGGGGCTAGGCTCTAGGGCCTCCTCCCTTTGAAGTGACACCCTCCTTGATGTGTGTGGACAGATTGGGATTGCGGAGCCTCTCTTATCCCCCCCCTCTCCCCACCCCCCCCCTCTCTCTCTCTCCTCTCTCTCTCTCTCTCCTCTCTCTCTCTCTCTCTCTCTTCTCTCTCTCTCTCTCTCTCTCTCCTCTCTCTCCTCTCTCTCTCTCTCTCTCTCTCTCTCTCTCTCTCTTCTCTCTCTCTCTCTTCTCTCTCTCTCTCTC
>KV908418.1:87500-95000 GCA_002005505.1 Botryococcus braunii
CCCCCCCCCCTCTTTTCCAATTTACCTAGACACCTTAAAAAACTACCCTCACCCCCCCCCCCCAACCGCCCACATCCACAGCATCCAGTGTAATGAGTTGTGGACATGAGTGGGCGTTGGCATTTTCGTACCTGTAACTGAAAGTTTGGGTGGGACCCCTGCTGTCAGATGTGGCCAGCACCATACCAAAGAAGCTCCGTGTACATGCATACAGTGGGCTGTGCTGTGTTGAGGTCATATAAAGAGTGCATGGTGATTTGTCGGTAAGTGAGTAGGCATAGCAAATCCACGCGTTCGCAGCAAATTGAAAATGACGAGTGGCTATGTGAGAGGTGCTAACAGGGAGGACAACCAGTAAAAGCACCCTCAAAAAACGGCAAAACAGTTGCTGCTCAATATAAACTGGAAAAGATGAATGAGTGTGGGTGGTGATGTTGGGCTTGTACCGCCGGTGGATGTCCATGGGAGGCACCTAAGACATTCTGTGCGCCATCTTTCCTGGCCGTCGACTGTCTCCTCCAATCCAAAACCTGCTCTCATGGCCCAATCCAAAACCTGCTGTTGAGCCTCGTCTATCTCCCTAAGGCTCAAACCCACTCTTAAGACTTCTCCCCCGTTCCCCCCATCTCTTGCAACTGCTAACAGATCAGATCTGCTGAAGTGATCGCTGGCCTTTCCGTTTTCAATCCCTCCCGACTGGCGTGTGCAGGTGTTCGGTAACAGCCCTGATGAGACGGCGTACTGCCGGTTGTACCTCAACAAGGAACCTGTGGCGGAGGCCATGCTCATGATCCAGCCAACACTCATGTCGTACGGGTGGGTTAACGGCCCTCTGTGTATCATAAAGGAATCTGGGTTCTCATGTGCCATGGAGGAATCTGTCACCTCATGTATCCTTCAAATGTCCATTATGTTGTGCATATGTGGTGTACATTTTGTGACCCGCATCCTCCGTGGGTGAGTAAACTGTTGGAGGTCCCCTCTGGCCCTCTGACTACACCCCTCCCCCCGGGGGGGAGGGGGGTGGAGAGCCCAAATTAGGCTGCCTCCAGGTGCAGTCGGCCTGCTTTCTCCCTTGCCCCTTTATACGTCCCCAATGTATACCTATGCGTGCTCTGCGAGCTGTGTGTGTATGTATGCGCGCGCGCGCGCGTGTGTGTGTGTGTGTGTGTGTGTGTGTGTGTGCGCGCGCGCGCGCGTGCATGCGTGCGGGCACATGCGGGAGAGTGAAAGTAACGTGTGCACATGTGGGCCAGTGCATGCGTAATCCTGATTTGGAAGCATCGACTTGCACAAAGCCAGGGGTTGAGTCAAGCCAAGGAAGGGTTACCTAATCTGAGAATGGTTGGGGGGTTGACAGGTTCACGGGGGAGGTGGAGCCAGTGCTGCTGGATGTGTCCAGCATCCTGCCCGACCGCATTCTGCTGCTGGACTCTTACTTCTATGTGGTGGTGTTCCACGGCTCCACCATCGCCCAGTGGCGCAAGGCCGGCTACCAGGACCAACCTGAGCATGCTGCCTTCAAGCAGCTCCTTGAAGTGGGTCCCCTCTCTTGCACCGGCCGCCCGTGGGGTGTCGAACTTGTAGCGAGTTGGACTATCGAACCGACTCACTACAAATTTATATCCAACTTTTCCCTCTGCAGGTGTCAGTGAAGCAGTGCTTCTTGATGCAAAAGACAGGATAGAAAAAGGGGTTGGGGGGCTCTTTCCTCGGTCTCCATCCCCCACCCCCCTTATCTTTTACAGCCGGGCCTCTAGGCTTTGTTGCGCCTAGAGTGCTGTCATCCATGTATAGCCATATGTGCTTTACGAGACCACGCCTAATAGTCCTGGCGGAGAAGTGGGGAGGCCGTACCCCTTTGCAGGTGCGGCTATCTTGCTTTATCTACCCCTAAATCCCCCCCCTTCTCCCCCTTTGGGGGGGGGGGGGGAACCGATGTTCTTAGTGAAACCCTGCCCCCCCCCCCCCTCTCTCGGGGGGCCTGGAGGGGACGAATGTTTTGAGTCCCAGGGGTGCCTGCGGGCATGATCATAACAGAGGAGTGGGGAGGGGTGTGCAGGCGCCAAAGCAGGACGCTGAGGCGCTGCTGAAGAGGCGGTTCCCCGTGCCGCGCCTGGTGGACTGCGACCAGAACGGCAGCCAGGCCCGCTTCCTGCTGGCCAAGCTGAACCCCAGCGCCACCTACAACAATACCACCGCCATGAGCGCAGAGGTGCGCCCTGCCTGCCCCATTCAGCAAACGCCACTTCTTTTCGTAGTAGCAGAGGGGGGGTTGGACCATGAACTTCGCAGATCAGCTCAAACGATCACCTCGAAATCGGCTCCTGTTTTGGCTGTTGTTTTGTCGATATTTATTTATTTTTGTGTTGTCATGGCGCCTGGCGTCGTCATTCTTGGTGTTCACGTGGCCTCACTCCTGGGATAACGCCTTGCTCGGTGTCACATAAAACGTGGGTGGCTTGTCCGTCCTAGCCACACACTTCCTCCGTTGCTCCCGTTCTCTCCCTCATCTCTCTCATGCCTTTTGGTCCCCATCCCTCCCCCCCCCCACACACACACACACACAGACACACAACACCATTCCTCTCCCCATCACAGGGTTGCCGTGCTGGTCATTTGGGCTCAGTCTTGGTCGCGCCTCCGCCTCAGGACAGCTTTGGTGCGGCATTTGGGGGATGCGGGTCAGAATGGGGCTTGACGTGGGGCGGGTAAGATGAATGGAGTACAGGTTTCTGGTTCTGTGGCTTGTGGTATGGGTGGTAGGTGGCAATAACGGACCATTTGTTGCTGATTCTGTGACAGGTGGTGGGGTGGGCAGCCTGGGGTTTTAGGGCATTTCAAGCAGCATCTGGTGGTGTGGGTACCCAAACCGTAGTTTTACCGAGCTGGCGTTATTTTTGAAGGTGGTTTGAGAAGAAACCTAGAACGTTCGGCTGATATTGTGGAACTTGGTGGGGTGGGCAGGTGATTATGACAGACGATGTGTCGCTGATGGTGTTCACCGAGCACCTGAAGAAGCTGGCCGTGCAGAGCTGACGCCAAGAAGACCCTTGGACAGATTCCCGCCTCCGCGCCCTCGAGCTCATGGCTCAGACTTTTTGAGCCCTTGCACAGACGTCCTCTGGGGTTGGGTGCAGCTGCACAGGCCCCGTGCTTGCATGTCGTTCAACCCCCCTCCACTTACATGATCCTGACCCACCTTCTCCTGTTATACCCTGTACAACGGGTTGCTTGAAGTAGTAACCATGTGTGTGTGTGTGTGTGTGTGTGTGTGTGTGTGTGTGTGTGTGTGTGTGTGTGTGTGTGTGTGTGTGTGTGCGTGCGCGTGTGTGTGCGAGGGGGGATTACGGGTAGAGAGGAGGGGGGGAGGGAGAGGGAGGGAGAGGAGGGGAGAGGGAGGGGGAGAGAGAGAGAGAGAGAGAGAGAGAGAGAGAGAGAGAGAGAGAGAGAGAGAGAGAGAGAGAGAGAGAGAGAGAGAGAGAGAGAGAGAATGAGCGAGAGAGCGAGCGAGAGAGAGAGAGAGGGGGGGTTGTGCGCGCCCCCGCGCACGCGTGTGTGTGTGTGTGTGTGTGTGTGTGTGTGTGTGTGTGTGTGTGTGTGTGTGTGTGTGTGTGTGTGTGTGTGTGTGTGTGTGTGTGTGTGCACATGCGCATGCACATGTGTGCGCCTGCGTGTGTGCCAAGACACGTGCAGGAGAAGGGGGGTCTACATTTTCTCAAATATGGCAGGAACTGCTGAAGGGTCTTGCTTTAGAAGGTGAGTGATGGATTGAGTCACGGAGAGTATGGAGGGGCACCGAACCGGATTTTGACAGACCCCAAGCGTGGGATGGATATGTGGAGGCCTCACCTGTAGCTCTGGAACAGCGCAGTCCTGGGGTTACTTATGTAGTTTGGCACCGTTTCGTGTGGTTCAATCAGGTGGCACGTTTTTAAGGTTGTGCGAGAGTGCCTATCGCAGTTCACGAGTATAAAGCCTCCATGTTTGCCCCAGGGTTGAGTTGCGAGGCGTCGAACCGGGTGCAATATCTTGTCGTTGTTGTGCTTTGAAAGTTATTTGGCATTTGATATTTGGTAAAAGGCGCTTACGTAGATCTTTTTACTGCCCACCTCCCAGTCCTTCTTGTGTCCCGACGGCATTTAACAGTGTAATCCAGCCTTCTTTGGGCCCTCAGTTGGAGACGTGTTTGGAAGCTTTTCTGGCATTGCACTCCGTTACCTACGTTTCTTAGCAGCTTGCAGTGGTTGTCTTGCTAGCAAGGTGTTTTGGAGTTTCATATCGGTAGCTACACCTCCAAAGGTACTAGTCTTTATACCCATCAACCACCGAGTTTTGAAGTTCTGCCGGCTTTCAAAGGGAAATTTCGCTGGCACCTGGGAGCGCCGGCACCTGGGAGCGCCGGAGCCCATTAGGCAACGTCTCACGTGTCTCTGCTTCAGTCTTATAATCGTGTTCAAATTTAGTCTGGGAATGGATTCCCTCTGATGAGGAATGACGTCATCCAACTGCATCAGCATGACGTGGAGGGAGAGCTACTCAAGTAAGCTGAGAGGCGCCTAGTTAAGCAAGCTTGCTCTCAGTACAAGAGCGTAGGGTAACCAGGGAGGTCGTTCGAGTGGAGATTGGAGGGCAGATGAGTTGGGAATGCAGACTATTTAATTCGGGACTCCGTGGGCTGGATGTGTGTAAGAGTCTCCTCTCTCCAAAACCGGCGCTGCAGGCATGCGATATCGATACGAAGCCGGGAGACCAGCGACTGGTGCAGGCTTAATCCCACGTGTACGTTACCCACAAATATTGGTATTGGTGAAAGCTTCCAGTGCAATCTGTCAGATTGATTGTGAATCATGGGGGATTTATTCACTCCGTGCATGCTTCTGGGTCCCATGCTATCCGGAGCTCTCTCGAGAGGGCAACCGCATGAACCCTGTATGGAGGACGTAGGTACGGAACGGCTTTAGGCCATACTGAAAGGCCGCATGGCAATCCGCATATGATGCATACGCATGCGCAGCACATACAATAGCTTTGTGCTGTACATGCTTAATTCAGGTTCCGCGTAGGCCTGTGCCGATTCCTAGGGAAGGAGGGACAGAAGATTACATCCAGGAGCAGCTAGTAGCATTGAAGAGGATGCCACTAGGACAAATTTGCTATAAAGCTACATAGCATACTGGCCAGCATCGAGGGTCGTAAACGTAGCGGCACCAGTACATGTGCTGGTGCTGTACAGCAACAGTACCGCGGGTGGTACTCGAGAAAGTTATGCCTATATGTAACTTTCAAGTGCCGTATTCACGAACCTTGCTGCCCCTTCATGGTCGTCTTGCCACATAAACGTTTGTACATCTTGACTAGTCAGAGTAGTGCTGTCCTGCATGCCGAACATTCGGTGTTAATGATATATTTAGTGTTATATTGTTATATCAGAGATGATGTTCATTACTTGTAGGTGGCTCTGAGGAACCTCCTCAGCAAATGCTCTGGCCTCAAGAATCGCCCTGGTGTCTAACGCTATAGACAGAGAGAGGTATTCTCCCTTTCGAAATCGCATGAATGCATGTAGAGTTACAACAAAAGCTGGCCAAAGGCCTCCGACAGGACCTTACACAAGGCTATATTGCAGAGTATTGGTCGCATGGCAGCTTCATTGTTCCAAATCCTGGGCTAAATGCTGGATCCGTAGTAAGGTGTCTAGGTACCAAGGGGGCGCCGCTGATCAAACAAGTGGGCCACATATTCGAAAAAAGCCGGGCCCCTGTGCTCTTGGGGGTGATGTAAGCTCACAATGCTGGGGACGACAAGGCCAAGTTATCGTTGACACAGATTGGCATGATGTAAGATGCTCGCAATGCGGTGACACATTGGCACACTGAAAAGCTTTTCTTTGCTCTGCAGAATGCCACGTTCACACGTTGCGCCGAAGCTACTAGTGTCGTGCCTTCATCATGTTTCGACGGACCAGTATGATGTCGGACGTCCGCAATTTCACGCAGGGCCCCGGGGTTGAGCATGGCCAAGGCAATATCCATTGCCATGCCTCTGGCCCTCAGTTTGACCCTCGTCCAATTGAACCCCGCCCCCTCTCCCCCCCCCCCCCCCGGTCTTTTCTCTACATCTCTCAATCAGTGTTGGCAATTTCTAAGGAAATCCGTGCAATGGCTACGGATCCACTACGGATTTATGGAACGCAATTCCGTAGATTATGGGTTTGGGCCGAAAAGTGTCGGGAAGGTTCTCTAATGTCATTTAAGACAATGTGCGAACATTTGAATTTTCATTTTATATTTTTAAACCTACCAATTCTGTAGTGGAATGCAGTATTTCCTTTACAAATTCAAGCCTGTACATAAAAAACGTGTTCCGCTCTGTAATATCTGTACTGCACTCCGTAGCAAATCTGTAACGAGACAAAATTGCCTACGGATTTTTGCTACGGTCTCTAGTTGCGTAGAAATTACGTTCCGTACAAATGCACTCACTCTCTCTCTCTCTCTCTCTCTCTCTCTCTCTCTCTCTCTCTCTCTCTCTCTCTCTCTCTCTCTCTCTCCTCTCTCTCTCTCTCTCTCTCTCTCTCTCTCCCCCCCCCCCCCCTCCCTTCCCCCTCCCCTCCCACTCCCCGTCCCCCCTCCCCTTCCCTCCCTCTCCCCCGAGGCCTCGTGCTGTTTACTAGAACACCTTTTGTCTCGGGCCCCTAGATTCCGCGTGCCCGATTTTCTGCTGTGCGGTTAGGATAGGCTTCACTCATTTTCATGAATGCCAACACTACTCTATCCCGTGGATCAGGTGATATGGTACATGACTAATTGATTTGGGGTAGCTAGTACAGTTTCTGCGATTGTTGATAGAATGTGAAGTACGACTGTTCGAAATCCTTGCGAAGTCTAGTACTGGGCGTGATTGATGAGGACACCCAGACGATGTAATTATGATTCAGCAAGTGCTATGATTTGTCAAAGCTCACAATTACGATTGCACGCTGTCAGCGGAGATGGATAGCGTCTTTGATCTCGCCGACAAAGGTCCTCCTCCTGGTCCAGACGTAAACGCTTTTTATAACTTATACGATGTAACGCTACATTTGGCACACTGCAAAAATACCTCAGAGCTGGCAGAGAAGTACGGTAAGTCGTGGCCTATAGTTATCGCCGAACTGTATGTGTAGCTCGTAAAGTGGAGTTATTGTCCAATCAGAAGCTCATCACACAAGAAACTGCCGCATTGTCGTTGGGACTTGTCTGAATCTGCAGCGATTCCTTGTCAAGACGTGGTTCCGCTACTCCTTCGTGGGATCTTCGTACGTGTGTAAAGCAGCCAATTGCACTGGCTGTGCTCCTTCATCATCCTTAATGAGGAGGCATACATTCTCTGATTTCTACAGAAATTTTCACTTAAGTCTGTAATTGTTTTTGTGGGAGCTGATGCAAGCCCTAGATATGAACTTCAAGTTATAGTGTGTCTCTCTCGGTTGCCTATCCAATGCAAGGGTCTAAGCAA
>KV908418.1:100000-102500 GCA_002005505.1 Botryococcus braunii
CGGAGGAGTCTCTCTGCAAAGTCTGCATGTGCATGCTAATTGGTCTCTCCGCGGAGGAGTCTCTCTGCAAAGTCTGCATGTGCATGCTAATTGGTCTCTCCGCGGAGGAGTCTCTCTGCAAAGTCTGCATGTGCATGCTAATTGGTCTCTCCGCGGAGGAGTCTCTCTGCAAAGTCTGCATGTGCATGCTAATTGGTCTCTCCGCGGAGGAGTCTCTCTGCAAAGTCTGCATGTGCATGCTAATAGGTCTGCTTGTCATCCCCCAAAGCCCACTCTTCCCAACAGGCGGAGTGGGAAGATAGTTTTAAAATTTCTACCTTTATGCAGAGCATGCTAAGACCCTTGAGGGCCAGCTCGCAGGGCATAGGGGCCATAGAAATGTCCTCAGGGAGACATTCATCACTTCGTATCTTCAATTTTCAAATTCATATGAGTGGCTTATCTGCCCACTTATAGGGTCATACGATGGGTTTAAAAAGTCGCCATAGCGTGAATGCCACTAGTGGAAAGGACTTTGTCCATAGCGTTAACCCGCGCGTTAACGCGTTCCGATGGAATCGAGAGTCTAGAGTGTCATCACTCTAGACTCTACAATCCCTCCAGAGGCCTGTATATGTCGATCCACGTGGGACGAGATGTCGGTGTGACGACTTTATAAATTCAATAGTTATATTGAATAAATGAGGGTTGAGTGTGCCTGCCCGTTGGGGCTGTCAAAATTTGCATCTGCAGCGCCGGCCGGTGCTGCAGCTGCTAAATCTGCATAGACCTCAAATTCAGGGGCTTGCAAGCTAATGACACGCAGTACAGTGGTATACGTAGCTACTGGTGCGATCCTGGGTAGTACCCTCCTTCAGTCAGGGACTGGTGCCGGTGAAAGTACTGGTACATGTACAGCGTGTCTGCGGCTCCTCCAGTCCGGTACTGATGCCTCTGTACCGGTACCGGTACGGCGGTACACTGTCCTGCAGCCCAAGGAGCTGGCCAGGTCCTTCGCTGGTTTGGAAGAACAGTTATTCCTGTACATATGCATGTGCTAACATTGAACACCGGGGAATGCCTTTTGGAATACCGTATCTCTGATCAGTCACCTTACCTCATCAGTGCACATTGCTTAAGTGTCTTTAAATTACACGGGTCTCTCTCCACATACAGGGAAGCAGGAGTACGACGCTGGATTAAAGCTTTCAGACACATTGGTTTTCGAGTTGTAGGTAGCAAATGAGGCATCCGTACATGGATTTGTCCCGTGGGAAAGGCAGGCGCCGACGTTCATAATAAATATACCATATCGCATGTGGCATTCCGCGTTTTCCATGTTTTGTGTTTATTCCATGAATTCCATGTTCTGTGTTTATAGGTGTATATGCAAACGTATAAGAGTATTCCTCATGATCATGCATACCTGTATACCTCACGGCCATGTTTCATTTATTTTGATTTCTTTCAAGCCCTTCCCCTAGGGCCATTGCCTTCTTTGGGAGGCTTTCTTTGAGTGGAATCTATGGTCGTGTACCGCCGGCCCTGTCCAGGGGACGGGTGCTTCCACAAGTGTGTGTGTGTGTGTGTGTGTGTGTGTGTGTGTGTGTGTGTGTGTGTGTGTGTGTGTGTGTGTGTGGGTGTGTGTGTGTGTGTGTGTGGGTGTGTGTGTGTGTGTGTGTGTTTGTGTGTGTTTGTGTGTGTGTGTGTGTGTGTGTGTGTGTGTGGTGTGTGTGTGGTGTGTGTGTGTGTGTGTGTGTGTGTGTGTGTGTGTGTGTGTGTGTGTGTGTGTGTGTGTGTGTGTGTGTGTTGTGTGTGTGGTGTGTGGGGGGGGGGGGATAAGCTTAAAAGCCAATTATGAAGTGGCCTAGTTGAACGCTTCGGGGGCATCCAAGTAGTGCTCTTGGCCATAAGAAATTCATTTGTTGTCCAATCTCTCCCATTGTTGCTTCTTATGGGCGTAAAGCTTCATGTCTTCTCTCCTTCCCTTGAATTTCGATCCTGGGAAACCCCTTGTACTACTAGTAGTATGTAAGGTACACAGTGCACGGCGTCCGTTCGAACTACTGCGAGAAGTAGATCTGAGAGTGATTGACGGGGACCTGGCAATTCAGCATAGACACTCTTTTAAATATAAGTGAAATTGTTGCTATTTATGAAATACAATGGCACAGGAGCCTAAACGTATGTTTAGAGGCGTCTTTGATCTCGCCGATAGAGTTTCCAGTCTCGGGGTTGGCTCAGACGTCGATGCTTTAAAAAGACTGTACATTGTCACATCCCACCAGGCAAGCTGAATGAATACTCCAGAAGTGGCGAAGAAATACGGTACGCGTGGCAAACAGTCTCGGCCGATCTTTATCCGTAACTCCTTAAGTTGACCTGGCGGACTGCACCTGATGCCACGAACAACAACAGTCAAGATTTCACTCTGTAAAATTAAGAGTTCTTATTTCATTTTCGTCTAGCAATATTGATACTTTGTCAAAACGTGCTTCCGTTACTTCATAGCTATAGGGAA
>KV908418.1:110000-120000 GCA_002005505.1 Botryococcus braunii
ACGCACACACGCACACACACACCCACACACACACACACACACACACACACACACACACACACACACACACACACACACACACACACACACCTGTACACACACACACACACACACACACACACACACACACACACACACACACACACACACACATGTACGTAGTAAGCTTAGCAACTCCCGAAGTCTCAACTTTCTAGTCTTAGATCCTTCTCAAGCCTGTAAGCGCATATGTCAATGAAGGCACATACGACGTGCGCAGCCAAGGTAAACCAGTATCTACAGCGTATAGGCCTACGGGATTTTGGGTCCTTGCTTCTCTGCTTTCCTTGAGACAACACTCAAAGCTTCCTTACGGCTCCACACCGCGTGCATTTTAAGGAGCTAACGCAGCGCTGCCATCTAACAACCAAACTTGGCTGCGAGAGGACTCACCCCAATACTGGTCTAAATTTATTTTATAAAACAGGTATACCGTAGTATCCATGTAGCGGGTTGCTATCCATGTAGCGGGTTGCTATAACTGGTTGCTATTCATCATCAGCCAGAGAAATTGCAAACCTCTGATGCCTCGCCCCCCCCCCCCCGCCCCCCAAAAAAACAAAAACAAAAACAAAAAAAACAAAATAGGGAACATGTTGACATTCTCCAAGCTATTTAGTTAGTTAAAGAGTCTTATTAGGGACCTCCCCATCCCAGCCTCCCCTTCTGAAGACCCCCATGGGCAATCCCCATACTTGTTCCGCCACTCACGGCAGGGAATCCCGCTGCTGGCCCTCCCTCCGGCTGGCGCCACGCGCCAAATCCGGCCGGCCTAACCTTATCATGAACAGTAACCCCGAGCTTCTTAAGTGGAGCTCCCCAGAGGGAATGCCTAGCCCACTTGAGCTCGTGGTTCCGAGAAGCCAGTGCTGCTTCATGGAATATCATTTAGTGCACAACAACTGAGCACGGGGCTGCAGTTAACATTTCAAAAGTCGCTATAGCGCGCCCCTCCCCACAAGCTGGCGGGATCTGCTGTGCCCTAGACCGTGCAATACATAAATCAGCCCCCCCAATACATCGTTGTATTCGAGATGTCCAGCTTATCCCCTAAAACGGCCGGCAAAAAAGACATGAGTACCATGCGGAAGAGGGTGGACATAGCCCAGCCAGGGAGATATTGAGAGCCTCTAAAACCGAAGAAGGACTGGCTTACAAATTACGACCCATCGGGCATGTTGAAATGCAAACGAGCACATCACCCGTCTTCTGGTGTTCATTATCATAATAAATGTGCCCTTGGGAAACACATAAATCCTTGCCGCATGCCTACTTCCCCCATGGCCACCATCCTTTACAAAAGACGGGTAATTAACCCCTATCCCATGGCAGACCTTGAAAGCTACGCTCCCCTGAGAAATCCAGCAATGTACATCTGCGACTCCATGAGACCCTCTGTGAAAACTTTGTGACCACGAGCACAAGAGCTACAGAATCATTTTAATGAGAATCACGCCGTTTTCAGAACTAATTAAGAAGCTCAGAGCCCCCAGAGACTTCCCTCTGGGCTTTCCAGTCCCCTGTAGATCCCTAGGCCCCTTATCTCTACACCCCCAACCCTGAACTTCAGTGGTGCCTTAGAGCCCTAGACGGAATAGTAGAGGCTGTCAGCGGGCTTGCTGGCGTCAGCTGACTTTCCCTGACGCATTGCTCATGATCAGCAAATCCGCTGACCCAGGGGGCTTGCTGGCGTCAGCTGACTCTTGCTGACTCATTACTCATGATCAGCAAATCCGTGACTCAGCGGGCTTGCTGGCGGCGGATGGCGTCCTGCATGTTGGGGTCGGTCTTTCCCGGGGGGAGCACCGTGACCCCCAGGCCATGCTGGGGGGGTCCATGCTGCCATTCCCCATGGCGGAGGTCCACTCTCCGTGCCGGCCCGGCATCAGGTGCTCGGCAGGGTCTAATTTGCCTTTCCACCTGTCCGCCACGTAGTTGAGGCGCTCCCTCCCCAGCTCGGCCGAGTCCTCGGGCTCCGTCCCCTGCCGGTCCTCCTGCGCCCACCTCTCCACCTCAGCAGCTGGGCTGCCTGGCTGCGTATGGTTGGAGGGAGAGCTGGAGGTTGCGAGGGAGGAAGGGGGGAAAGACTGAGTCAAGGTAGGTGAGGGGAGGCTGGGAGGGGGACAATGACTGTGTGGGGGTGTGTGTGTGTGTGTGTGTGTGTGTGTGTGTGTGTGTGTGTGTGTGTGTGTGTGTGTGTGTGTGTGTGATGTGTGTATGTGTGTGTGTGTGTATATGTGTGCGTGAGTGCGAGCGGGCGGGCGGGCGTGAGAGAGAGGGAGAGAGAGAGAGAGAGAGAGAGAGAGAGAGAGAGAGAGAGAGAGAGAGAGAGAGAGAGAGAGAGAGAGAGAGAGAGAGAGAGAGAGAGAGAGGGGGGGGGGGGGGAGGGAGGGAGGGAGGGAGGGAGGGAGGGAGGGAGGGAGGGAGGGAGGGAGGGAGGGAGGGAGGGAGGGAGGGAGGGAGGGAGGGAGGGAGGGAGGGAGGGAGGGAGGGAGGGAGGGAGGGAGGGAGAGAGAGAGAGAGAGAGAGAGAGAGAGAGAGAGAGAGAGAGAGAGAGAGAGAGAGAGAGAGAGAGAGAGAGAGAGAGAGAGGAGTGTGAGTGAGGAGAAAGAGTGAGAGAGAGAGGGCGGTGAGAGTGATTGAGAGAGAGGTGGTGGCCAATACCCGTAAGCCAACAGTGCTGCCTCCCCATGCAGCGAGGAAGTTGGGGTTGGAGGGGCTGTACATCTTCGAATAGAGCGGCATGGGAACCCGGCCCCGCAACTCCCGCAGCTTCATCACCATCTTGGTGCCCTGCTCTGCCTGTTCCGGGGCCCCCAGGTACAGTTTACTCTCAGTGTGAGCCCCCAACTACGTTGCAGCCACACTTGCTGGACCGCAAACCCAGGACTTTCATAGCACGGCACTAGGGGTACCCCGGTACCCTGGTGTATTAAGGGCCTGTGTACTGGTACTGCGCACGGCAGTAATTTGACAGTACTGGGTGCTGGGATTGCGGTACCCCTGTACCTTGTCAGTACTGCCGTGGTGGGAATGCCGTACCCCAGTCCCTTGATAGGACCAGGTTATTGTTCAGGGAAGGTTACCTCACTACAATCCCTCCTCAGAACTTCCTCTCAGCTGTGGCTATGCACACGCCCCAATCTGTCTTTTGCATCCGTGCTAGCGACAATCATCAGCTTACAAATGACTGCCACATGGACGCCACATGCCTTCTCCATGGCACATGCCACATACAATTACTGCCACATGGATGCCACATACATTTACTGCCACATGGATGCCACATGCCTTTTCCATGGCACTGAATCGGCTTTAAGTGCATGGCAACTATCTTCGCGTGATACCAATTGCTCTCTAAAAGGTGCAGCTACCTATGGAATTTCATCTTTTGCAAATTCCCTAGCCCTTACATCTGCAGAAACATCATTTGCCACCTGATGCCTTTTAGATTCTCTCCGTGTCCACTGTACATCCCCACCCACCACATACACACCCCCCCCCCCTTTCCTCTTTTCTTTCTTTCTCTCTCTCTCTCTCTCTCTCTCTCTCTCTCTCTCTCTCTCTCTCTCTCTCTCTCTCTCTCTCTCACTCACTCTCTCTCTCTCTCTCTCTCTCTCTCTCTCCCCCCCCCTCTCTCTCTCTCTCACACACACACACACACACACACACACACACACACACACACACACACACACACACACACACACACACACACACATTGACAAAAGTACACATTCAGAAAATTGACAGTGTGTGCAACAGAGAGAGAGGAGGGGGGGGGGGGCGATTCCAGCCTACCTGGGCAGTGCACTCGTCCTCGAGCAGGCGGCGGAGGCGGGACATGCCCTCGCAAGCGCGGCACTCGGAGTCCGTGGACGTGGCATCCGTGGAGAGGCGGATGTCCGCCATCTCGTCCTCCAGCATGGCCAGCGCGGTGGCGGGGTCATTCTCCTCCCAGTAGTGTCTCTCCCTCACCTCCATCGCAGCCACCCCCTCCTCCACCCTCTTCGGGGTCGTCGGCATCTCTCCTGTGTCCCGAGACACACACTTTGATGCCCATCCTTCAGCATACTGTCAAGCAAAAATTGGATAACTATATACTGGTATTGCTAGTGATAATAAGCAAAATAGCTGAACTCATCTACATCCTTCAGTACTCACTCCTCGATGTACATCCTGCGGCATACACACCCCGATGTACATCCTGCAGATTTTAATTCTTTTCCTTTCTTCTGTTTCACTTATGGGTTCGCAGGCCTTTCCAGCAAAGCTGTTATACCTAATGCACGCATCTCGATGTACATCCCAGAGTACTCACAGCTTGATGTACTTACACCTTGCAGTACTCACACCTTGATGTACATCCTGCAGGCTTCACACCTCGATGTGCGTCTTACAGTACTCCAACCTTGATAAACATCCCGCAGTACAGTACATGTGACTTGTCTCAGTGGCTTCTTGTAGTGCCTCTCCTCATTTACCAGTCGATGCCCCTCCCTCCTCCAACTTTCTCACAATCATAGCCACCTCTCTGCATCCTGCAGTACAGACCTTTGTGTACCTCCTGCCATGCCCATCTTGCATTCTTCAACACTGAGTCTGTTTGAATCCTTTAGTAATCCCAAGAGCGCCCCTACCAAGCAGAGTGTTTCCCTATCTCCATGGCAATGACTATCCTTGATGCACATTCTGCGGTACACTCCTGCAATGCATATCTTGGAATCTACTCTGAGAAGGGCCCAGGCCACCCAGGGAATGGAATCCCCTCAAATCCAACGCCCGCGTGTTGCGAGCGTGCATGTGTGTATGTGTGTGTGCGTGTGCGTGCGCGCGTGCATGTATGTGTGTGTGTCTGTGTGTGTGTGTGTGTGTGTGTATTAGTTTGTGTGTGTGTGTGTCTGTGTGTGTGTATATTAGTGTGTGTGCGTGTTCATGTGTGCATGTGTGTATTTGTGTGTGTGTGTGTGTGTGTGTGTGTGTGTGTGTGTGTGTGTGTGTGTGTGTGTGTGTGTGTGTGTGTGTGCGTGTGTGTGTGTGCACGCGCGCGCGGGCCCCCACGCGTGCAGGAGCGGCGCGGGGGCGGGCAGGCAGGACAGGGCAGCACCGCACCGAGGAAGGGGTGGTCGGCCTCGGAGCAGAACTTCTTGGCGGCCTGCTCGAAGGGGTTGGGCAGGTTGCCGTTGAAACTGGCGGAGCGGGGGCGCTTGTTCTCCTCCCCTCACGCGGGTCGTCCAGCTCCATGTCCTGCAGCGCCGTCTCCGTATCCGCCAGGCTCTCCGCCACTGCCGCCCCTCCCCGCACCCGCCCCTCAGAATTTTCCCACACACTATGCTCGGGAGGAGGAGGAGGAGGAGGAGGAAAAGAGGACGAGAAGGAAGGGATGACGAAGAGGAGAGACGTGGAGAAGACGAAGCTTGGGAGGAGAGGAAAATGTGGGGAGATAGAAGACGAAGCTTAAGAGGAGAATAGGAAAGGAGTGGGAGAGCAAAAAGCGTAGGAAGAGGAATCCTAGGGCCTATTCTGATCAGGGACCGAGCTCAAGCCCCGCCAACGCATTTTTGTACTGCTTCCAAACAAGGAATTGTGACTCTTGTGTTGCGCTCTCAAATGCTGTTGTGCTCTTGTATTGACTCCCGCTTGCCGTATGTTTGAGTTATGTATGCGCAATTCACAGCAGGTCACCCCTTTGCCCAATAGAAACATTGGGCATATACAGGTCGCCCTCCTCAGCTTTTGGTTCAAGTTCTAGGCTGGGCGCACAGTTGAGCACGACGCGGCTGCGAATGCCGTCGAGGTACTCATGGGCAAGGGCCTCCTCTGCAGTACAACGTCGAGCAGGGTCAAACGTGAGCAGGCGCTCCAACAGGTTCACGGTCACCTCCCTGCATTGCCACCACCAGCCTGCAGCTCAGTGCCACCCTGTATGCTGTTTTACTCCACCCTGAAGTCCCAACGCCCACCTGCTCCGTGCCTATCTGTCTGCCTGAGTAGGAGTATCCCATGCGCGCGCGCGTGTGTGTGTGTGTGTGTGTGTGTGTGTGTGTGTGTGTGTGTGTGTGTGTGTGTGTGTGTGTGTGTGTGTGTGTGTGTGTGTGTGTGTAGGAGGAGGGTGCGCATGTGCCTGTGGCAGTGCCCTGTGTGTGTGTGTGTGTGTGTGTGTGTGTGTGTGTGGTGTGTGTGTGTGTGTGTGTGTGGCTGTGTGTGTGTGTGTGTGGCTGTGTGTGTGTGTGTGGGGGGGGAGGAAGGGGGGTTCTGCCTTCCAAAAAGAGAAGAACATCACTTCAAAGGTGTGAGAGTAACCCTTGAGGGCACTGTTTCTTCAGAGCACTGTACATGGGTGTCTTCAGCAAGGGCAAAGAGTCCATCACAAAAGGCACCAGCACCCTTACATACAGAATATACATAGCCTTAAAATTGCATAAAAACTGTCTATTGTCTGTCTATTAAACAAGCATCGCCATCGACAACACCAGCACCTATGGGGTCAACCAAAAGGACACGAAACACCAACACCCATGTGAACAGCAAGGACACCAAACGCAGCGGTAGGCATGTACCGGCGAAGCCGAGTCGGCGGTACAGTGTAGGGGCACGGCCGGGCAGCTCGCGCAGGTAGTGGCGCCAGGCACGGCTCTGAACGGTCTCCACGTCTGCCCAGCAGGGCGTCCCGATCACGTCAAACAGGGCCATCAGCTCGCTTCGGGTGGTGGAGTTTCCCGCCGTCCCTCCCCCGCATATGTGTCGCTGCACTCCCCCGCCCCGCCCTCCTTGCCTCAGGCCCCGTTGAGCCGTGCAGATTGAATCGCGTGCTTACTGCGGATTACCAGCAGGATTGTATATACGTGTACGAACGTATGAGACTCCCTCCCCTCCCCTCCCTCTCCCCTCCCCCCCCCTCCCTCTCTCTCTCCAATCGCTCATTACTACATAATGCCATGATTTGCACATAAGCGTAAGCACACACTCCCATGGAAATGTAACGGCTTAAAAAGAAGCTACACCACAAGGGGGAGGGGAATGGAAGAAGGGGAAGGGGCCGCACTTCTCTCCAGGGGTCTTGGGCATGCCATGGATGGCAAAGAGGGGGGCCACTTGCAGGTGGGGCGTTGTGGCGGAGCCCACTGTGGCGATGCGCTGCAGGAGCTCCCCCAATATGCAGCCTGCCGACCACATGTCGATGGCAGATGTGTAACCCCCCCGTGACATGACCACCTGCATCACATGACCGCGACCATTCGAGCGCTTCCACGAAAGCCTTTTTCCAAACGCTTATGCTTAAGTGCCCGAAAGATTTCTTCCAAAGTTTCACACGCAACTTCCAGAAGAACTTCCTTCCAAAGTTTCCTAATAAACTCCTGAGAGTTCTTTCTTGCAAAGAGTTTGGAGACCTTTCCGGGGGGGGGGGGGGGACTTGTTCAAGAAACATGTTAGTTTTTAGTGCTGTGATTGACGGAGATAAAGCGCCTGATTAATAATTCTAAGAAGCTTAAATGCAAGTATTTTCTTGAACGCTTTTACATCAGCATTCAGTATCAATTGCACCACATACATACCTTGCTTCACATAAAGAACTCACAACTTGGGTTTACACGCACAGGTCATGTCTGTACTAGCTTTCAAAAGAGTCGATTTGCTCAAACCAGTACCTCTTGGCTGTTTTAACACCCCCCCCATGTGTGTGTGTGTGTGTGTGTGTGTGTGTGTGTGTGTGTGTGTGTGAATGTGTGTGTGTGTCTGTGTGTGTGTCTGTGTGTGTGCGTGCGTGTGTGTGTGTGTGTGTGTGTGTGTCTGTGTGTGTTGTGTGTGATATGTTCGAGGGGCGGGAATTTAATCCAGTGAGAGCTTACAGCCGGGTTTTGGTGAAAGCTTGGTCAGGCAGGGGAAATCGAAGCCAGGGCCACCTCAGGCGCTCTGTAACAGGAGTTGCCACTGTGCGGGTGAGAGGCGGCGCAAAGCACGGGTTTTGTCGCATATTCCCTGCAGCCAGCACAAGCCCACCGTCTTAAATGCCACCTGGGCGGTATCATCCATCAAAACCAACCAGAATCCATCCCATCCGGACACTCACTAAAACACACACACACACACACACACACACACACACACACACACACACACACACACACACACACACACACACACACACACACACTCCTCTCTCTCTCTCTCTCTCTCCTCCTCTCTCTCTCTCTCTCTCTCTCTCCTCTCTCTCTCTCTCTCTCTCTCTCTCTCTCTCTCTCTCTCTCTCTCTCTCCTCTCCTCTCCCTCCCCCTCCCCCCCCTCCCTCCCCCCCCCCCCCCCCCCCCCCCCCCCCCCCCCTCCTCTCTCCTCTCTCCCCTCTCTCTCTCCTCTCTCTCTCTCTCTCTCTCTCTCTCTCCTCTCCTCTCTCTCTCTCTCTCTCTCTCTCTCTCTCTCTCTCACACACACACACACACACACACACACACACACACACACACACACACACACACACACACACACACACACACACACAACACGCATGCACGGACGCACACACGCTGCACAACACAGCAGCAGCAGCAGCAGCAGAAGGAAAAAAGCAACAGGAGCCTTCTAACAGAGCGTAGGGTTGGTTTGAGCGAGGTTGAGGAGAAGGAGGAGTGGGGGGTTGGTTTTGTTTTTGTTTGTGGGGGGGGGGGGGGGGGAGGGGGCAACCACCTGTGTGGCTGGTTTCCGGGCCAAGCTTGACGTAGAGGTCGCTCTTGCGGACGCGGTTCATGTCCTGAGCAAAGGAGTCCACGTGATAAAGGGGTTTCTGGATCCGGCTGCCCATGGGGCTGCGCCCGTGGAACGAGTCCAAGTGCCCGAACACGTCCTGGCTAATCTGTGAGTAATTCGCCGCCTGCAGGACGCTGCCACCTTCCCCTCAGAACAGAAGCCTTGTAACCTCTCCTAAAGGAGAGATTATATATAAAGGTTTTGATGGAAAAGGGGGGATCTTGATATTAATACGGGCGATTTTGATGCACTGGAGGGATTTAAATGCAAAAGGGGGGATTTAAACATAAAAATGAGGGATTTTAATACAACAGGGGGATTTAAATATAAACATAAGGGATTCTAATACAAAAGAGGGGATTTTCCCCCCCTGGTACAGAAGCCCATTGACAAGGAATCCCTTCAGACAAGTCGGAACATAAAAGGGGTTCCTCAGTTGGGAAAGTCCAAACATGTAGAAGTCCCTTCAGGCGGGAAGCCCGATGATAAAAAGTCCCTCATGCGGGAGGCCCTTATGCAAAGGAGTCCCTCCCGGAAAGAAGTCCCAACACAAAGAACGCCTCCCAGTTGAAAAGTTTGATCCCCTATTAGACAGGCTGGGAAATCCCCTTTGGTGAGTGACAAAACCCTAGACCGCAAAAGAAGCTCTCCCAAAGCCCTCGACTCACTGCACAATGGCTGCGGCTGCCAAACCCTGTCAAAGCAGGGTTGGTGGCGTCTTTGTCACTGAGCGGCCCCAGAGAAAGGGGTGAATGCAGAATGGGATATGGCAGAGAAGGGATGTAAGGGGTTGGGCGCGGACAAACAGGAGATTAAAGTGGCTACTGTGGCATAATTACTACTCCAACGACTGGAAAAGTGGCAGGAGGTCTAGATAATACCTGTTGACTTGTGTACATAATACCTGCTGTGCTGTGCTTTGTACATATACCTGTTGACTTGATCCAACAGGACTGTGGACGTAACATTCGGTGGGAACAAAGTGCAGGGTTCAAAACCCCACAGAATTGTATTCTTATGATTAGAATTTGCAGCAATCGTCCTCCATGAAAAGTTTACTCGGATAATTCCTTTAGTACATCCCCCCTTTTGTGTTTTGTACTGAACCAAACCATTTGTATGTCCAAACTTGTCTCCCAGGACCCCCCCCCCCCCAAAAAAAAACAAAGACAAAATAACATTCAAATGTGCAAATGCATGTAAAAGAGGGTCCCTCCAT
>KV908418.1:125000-137500 GCA_002005505.1 Botryococcus braunii
AGCACAGTTCAGTAACACTTGCAACGAGCTATGCCAAAGGAATAATCGCTGTCGTATGCAACTTCTTATGTCGTCCTGTGATCTATGCTGGGACAACAGTTATGCTTCTAGTACGCATCGGGAATCTAGGGGAACGATTTGTCGTGACTGTACCGGCAGGCCGTAACTGCTCTTCCGGCCGACTGGCAGATCCCTCGATCACACGCGGAGCCTGCGACGTGACGCGTTAAGGTGGCGACGCAACGAGGACCCAGGTGACCTGGGCCAGGTCCGCGTGCAGATCAACCACCTCCTGGACGCACGCGTGAGGGCCATCACTGAGGGCTGCGTGCGAATTCCTTCTTTTCCTGGATTCCTAGGAAGGCAGGACGCAAGGAAATACAGGGTGGGACACCACCACACTGCCAGCCCGGGACACAGCGGGGAGTACTACTGGTAGTGTACGTGCATGTTAACAACGTTGCCTCGTGCGGCAGTGTCACTTTGCGCTTCACATTGTTTTGGCAGAAAGCTTGAGACACAAAACGGCGTACAGAAATTTCTTGGTGGGCCGTATGCTCTGGGAAAGGGTACAAGACAAAAGGGAGGGACTTGCTGTGGCATGTGTAGGCATGTGTAGGCACTCGCGTAAATTCAATAGTAATGTATATTGTATCCACACAAGTCGCCTCACCCGACTAAATCAACCTTGGGATGGAATCCCAACCACGTCCGGTAAAGCTTTCGGTTGCAGGGCTTGCTCCAGGGAGATAGACTGGATGATTTATAATTACCAAGGACACGTGGTTTTCGGATAGGATGTGCTTCACTTTTACATTAAATTACCGAGTATTATTACATGGGCTCCAACAAACGGGTGGTATCGTCAAATGTGACACGCCAGGCTGCAAGCTTTCCACCCTATCTTCCATTTTATCATCCGGCAATGCACCGACTAATATTACACCTGTCCAGCCCAGTGGGCATCGTGAAATCTTTATACAAATGGATGAAGTAAATGGATGAACTTCATCATGTGGATAAACCATACGTCTTGTGGGGAATCCAGAATTGGATGCTAACGACGGGGGGCCCCGTGAGGGGGCTCAGGTGTCTGCGTCGCTACCCCACGTCAGCGAGACAGTCACCCGCAGGTGGCCGGTCTCCTAATTCCACTGTACCAGCTGGCGCAGACCTTGCGACAATGCCTAACTCGCTTTTACAATACCTAAAAGAAGTTTTGGGCTAGACAGGACAAGCAATTATACACAACACAGGCGTCTTGATTATCTGCCATAGCCAGGATCGTGTGTTGTTATATTAGTTTATCCACGTCATTTGAGTAAAGCAGCAATTATTTGAATTGATCCTGACTTAGTGCAACTGGTTAAAGGTCTTCGTTGTAATTTTCATATAAATCTCTTTATTTGCTCAAAAATTGACGGAGCCGACACGCAAACCCACTGTTAACGTCTCAGTGTGCAAACTGTATTGCTTATAATTGGGATAGCCATAGGAAGCTGAGATATTATTGACCCCTCATTGCAATGAGTGAGGAAATGACGGAGAAAGGAAAAGGGCTTTTCGTCGTGACGAAAAGCTTCTTCAGCGGATCGCATGCGCTCCAGATAACGACGAGACAGGCTCCCAATGAGGCAGTGCTCGAAAAAACATTGACCATGCCTGATGAATCAGACATTTCTTCTGGTAAGCTGGATTGACCTGGTGGAGTATCAGTGGTGTTAACGCTGGTTCACGAGCTTGCCTATGCACTTTGTCTGTGTTGTGCCCTGCCCCTCTGTCACTCACGTTAAAAAAGTTCCAAAAGACAACACTTGATTTCTAAGAAATAGTCATCTCGTGCGTTCGTCAAACATGCCAGAGGAGGTTTGCCCCGTGCCGCCGGGGTTCGGGTTCTGGCCTAGCTTTGCTGTAAGGCCTCAACTTGCCAAAGCAGGATCTGCAACTGGTATCCCTGAGGTACATATTTCTTTGATGACACTTTTTCGGGCAAATGCAAGCAGCTTATTCTGGATTCGGACTTCCACGGGATCCCCCCCCTCCCCCCCCCCCCCCCCCCCCCCCCCGAATTACAAACAGTGGCATTGCTGAAAAGGTTTGAGAGTCAGATCCAGTATGTGCAATCTATCAGCTCGGAACTGGAGGATGGCTAGCTCGTTCGGCGTTTGGGAACATTCTTGATAGCCGTCATGGTGATCCAAGTACCCGAGGGCAGTGTATTGGCCTCGAACTTGTGGCTTGCCTGCCCTGCAAGTGTGCACAATCTTGACATATCTCAGGGCGAATCCAAGCATTCCAGAACATTCACACCAGTCTGGGAATGTGCCCCTAGGGTGTGTGAGAAGAACACTTGATTGTTCACAACACAGGCCTGCCTTGTGTCCTGGCCCCTCAGGGGAACAGGAGGGGAGATATGGGACGCACACTAGATCCGGCAATTGAATTACACGAGATCATGAGACTGTGGACTGGGGTGTTGCGCTGCGGATAGTAGCCATCAATCATTTCTGAGACCCAAATGGCGGTCTAAAACAGCAACAAATCTAAATCAGCAATGTTTTTTCAAATAGAGCTGGGACTGTCTTCTGGTTGGGGAAGACGGGAGAAGAGTGAGGGTTTTTCACCCCCTGCTTCGTGCATGCGCGTGCTTGTGTGCGTGCGTTTGTGTGTGTGTATCTCAAGTTGTGGCGTGGTGGAAGAGGAGGAGGAACGACCGAATCACATGTAAACCGCTTCGCAACCCTTTTCTTCTTGTCTGGGGTGTGAGGGGCCTCTGGAAACTAAAGACTGCCTGCCTTGTTCACAGCAAGGGACATACTTGTCCCAAAGCTTGGATGTAGGAAGGCATGAGTTCCTACTTTTATTTGAACCTTACTACCCTTCTGAGCAAACCCAAGAACAAGAAAGGAAGGAGGGAAAAAGAATAACAAAATGAAACAAACACACACACACACACACACACACACACACACACACACACACACACACACCACACACACACACACACACACACACACACACACACACAAACACACACACACACACACACACACACACACACACACACACACACACACACACACACACGCATGCACGCACGCACGCTCGCTGCCAGTCCTTTCCTAAAAGTCTTATTTGGGGTCCTGATAAGAAGTCAAGGACTTCCCACCCAGGGAAGTCCAATCCGGCAGGGCCAGGATCGCGCCCTGCCTAAGCAGACAAGCTGGCCTGTGTCTGAGCAGCTTGATGGGGCATGCGAGCAGGAGAGCCTGACCAGGTGGGGCTTGACTTGTGGCCTGCCTCCTTCTACATGTGCCGGTACCTGCCGGCGCTGGGGAGTTTCCTGGAGGATACCCCTGTGCTGGAGCTGGGATGCGGGGTGGGTATGTGTGGCCTCCTGGCTGCCCGCTTGGGTGCTTCTTCTGTCCTGCTGACCGATTATGACGATTGGGTAAACCCCACCCCCCCCCCGCCCTCCGTCCCTCCCCCCCCCTTCCCCTCTCTCTCCTCTCTCTCTCTCTCTCTCCTCTCTCTCTCTCTCTCTCTCTCTCTTCTCTCTCTCTCTCTCTCTCTCTCTCTCTCTCTCTCTCTCTCTCTCTCTCTCCTCTCTCTCTCCCCCCCCCCCTCTCCATCTCCCCCCCCCCCTCTCTCTCTCTCTCTCTTTCTCTCTCTGTCTGTGTGTGTGTGTGTGTGTGTGTGTGTGTGTGTGTGTGTGTGTGTGTGTGTGTGTGTGCGCGCGCACGCTCCTTTGGACCTCCAAATGCAGATAGTGTGATATACATCCGTCATTTCGAGGCTTTCTGCGCCTTGCGCTTCAAAGCCGTATGGCAGTGCCATTTGTACCTCTACAGGTGCTCGGTTGCATGGGAGAACACCATTGTAGGCCGACTTGGGGGAAGAGAGGGGGGGAACGTGAGTGGGAGAGGGCAGGCCAACTACCCTGCTGTGCAAGTGTGAGAAGCTATTACCCAGATAATATTACTCGTTCTGCTTGCAATTTTGCCTTTGAGCTGCAAAGCTACCACATCTGTGATGCTACTCTGAATTTGCTCATGCAAAATACATTGGGCCCATCTCGACATGATTTTAGATTGGGATTTCCTCGATGTGCCATGCAGTCTTGAACCTGCTCGAATCTGTGTAAAAGATCGAACAGGGTAATTTGAAAACTAGAATCCCAGTGAAACGTACTGCTTTAATGCAGTAGTTAGTCTGGCATTGGGGAGGTGGTGGAAGAAAGAGCTTAAACACGCTTCTGGCACACTGGCAGGGAATTGAAATCTAGGTTTCTCCAAGTAGATGCCACAGTTTGCAATGCACCCTGTGACATGCCAGACACCATAATGGGAATTGATTGATCAAGATCATATTGTGCATAGATGTGCGAGGTAGCGGTTAGGACCTGCTGTCATGCACCCAACGGCCAGGGTGTGGCGCGTAAGTGCGGGGCAATTCCCGATGTATGCGACGGAATTGTGCGGAAACATTTCCGGATTTGACCCCGATGAGGACATGCGGAAATAAAATAACTAGCGGTGCCATAATTGAACAGACACGTGTCTTTAGATGCGTTTCAAATGATTAGATGTCTTTAGACGCGTTTGAAGTACATTAAGGAAGTACAGAACGCGTCTGCAGTACAGATTTTGGCACCATTTGTAATGCAAGTAGGGACATCTCCCATTCCCGCATTTCCGCTTCAACATTTCGCATCTCCGCAGTGGCGATTTATTTCGGCGTCACACCCTGCCAACGGCACATCCAAACATGTCCTTTACGCGCAGCAAGTCATGCTGACATCCCTTCTGAGTGTGCACACACCTGACCAACCATGCTCCATGCCTGTGGGTGCCTGAGCCCAAAGTATGCAACAGCGTTTCAGCAATAGGAACTGAAAGAAAGGTTTGAGTTTTGAGTTTGCCTTGCAGACGTAGGCAGTTGACCACTGGTAGAGCAACAGTGTCAACTGCTCACCATGGCGGATTTTCAACTGTAGTGGTGGTAGTTATTCGGATTGGCAAAGGTCACCTACATGACATGCCCTAAATGTAGGCATGGAAGTGTTGAGATATAGGCAGTTGTGCATTTATAGGGTTTGCTGTTGAGACCCTGCACATGTGCAGATTTGTATGCCCCCCAGTGTAGTTGTGATACTCCTGGAGTACAAGCCAGAGAACATTCAACCGCTTGAAGTGGAAGCAGTAGAAGAAAAGAACCCTCGCAGATGGGACAGGGCATGGGGGAGTTCAACCACTGAATAGCTATGTTCGGGCCAAGAATGCAGAAGCGAGCGCAACGAAAGAGTTGAAACAGGAAAGATGATATTGATACGCGCATGGCCCTTTTTGACTTGTTTCCTACCCCCCCCCCCCTTTCGTACCCCACTCCCCTTACTATGATATATGCTTCACAGGGAGGGCAAGTGCTCGATGACCGGCTGATAGGGTCATTGGTTCCAGGTAGCTTGTTGAATGATTGTAGCAGGGGTTGACCACTGACCCTATCAGCCGGATATTGGCTTGTTGAATGAGTGTGGCACGGGTTGAAGCTTGACCAAGCTCATCTGATAGCTCGAGTCAGAGCTACATTCAGCAAATTCGACCGATGCATTGGCCAAGATTCTCACATGGATATCAGCAGAGGTTGTGTGTGTGGAACAGTGATGCGAAAGGCGGCTCCACGACTCACCTTGTGCTAGATGCTGCCAATGTTGAAGCCCCAGCCGAATGGTCCAAATGTTGCGCTTTTGTTGAATACAGATGTGTTTCTGGGTGTGTTAGCCCAGTGATGACGGAGGGAGTTGAAGGGAAAAATGACGGTGGAATTTGTAACATAGGCAGGGAATTGAACCCTTGTGCTTCGCCAGACAATCTGGTGAAACGGGTGGCACTCACCAGGAGGGTGTTTCACATGCTTGAAGGTATCGATGTTTTGGAGTTATATGGTGGATTGTAATGATCATGGTGTGCACAGAACCACAATTGCATCCTCAATGGCCGATAACAATTCGTCCTAAGTGCACCTCATCTTACGGACCCCTCAGGGTGTATTTTCCAAGCACTGCTTCACTACAGCGGTTGCTTCCCAATCGTATCATTCCCATACTGATGTACCCCAAAGCATGTGGCAGCAGCTTGCCACCTTTTCCAATGCAGGGAGTGTTGCGAATCAACATGTTCAACTGTCTGAGAGTTCGGCTAGATGCTTTGCTTGTGCGATGAAGAGCAGGCGGTACGCTTGACTTGCCTGAGAAGGCGAAGGCAGTTGGGATTTTCGAGCTGCAAGGGAAGATTCAGGTGTTGACATGCTGGTGGTAATTGCGGGTTGCCGCATGTCATAGGATTCTAATCGAGCGGGAATACACAAACTATCAGGTTTTACCACCGTGAGGACGAGCATTGGTTGTAGGGACTTGCTCGGGGTTTTGAAATCATTAACCTTTTGTGAGTGTGTTTGAATCGTGCATGTATTAGGGGCTACAGTGTCTGGGCACCCGCATGTGCAATAGCGGTTTCAGCTTCGTGGGGTGACGCATGTGTTCCCGGTTTTCATTGCGGGGAAGGACGCATCTTGCTTGGGGTCTTAGCCCTGTGTGTGCGATGTGTTCTTTTCTTTTTGGGCGGGGGTGGGGGGGGGGGGGGGGTTGGTCCCTAGGGTTTTCCTTACATGTGGGTTGACGGTGGTAGGGTTTCCACGCAAACGGTGCGGCGCAGGTGCTGGGCTTTGCCCGAAGGAATGTGATTCAGAACCAACTGGCTGAAAAGGTGGAGGTGCGCAAGCTGGACTGGCGGGAACCCGCGACCTTTCCAGCCATCCGGTATTCCCTGCTTTTTGCGGCCGACGTTCTTTACACCAGCGGACAAGTTGAGGTGAGGCGTCCTTTTGTGCCAATCCGGGTTTGTTATAGTTTTGTATTTCCACGGCTCTGGTAAGGCCTCATGCTAAAGATTGAGTGTTGTTTGCGTGTTTGATCGTTAACTTTTACTCCTTTATTTGCTCGTTCGGTGGGTCGTTCCTTTTTTATTTGGTTCATTGATCCGGATCCGTTTGTTCATACCCGTAGTGTGTTTGTTCGTACATTCACGTGTTTGCTGATTTGTTTATTTATCCCCTTGCGTGCTTGCCTGTTTGATGGTCACATGAATGTTGATCCCGATGTTGTGGTAGCCGCTAATGCTGCTGCATGTTTGTGGCATCTAGATGCCCGTGTGTGCTTTCCCTGGTCGTTTGTGCACCACTTCTGAATAAGCGAATGTATACATTGGGCAGGATGCTACATTCGCATGCTCAGAGAAATGCATGTGAGCAGGCCTGCATACTTACCTCAGGGAAAGTAGGGGAATAAGCTTCTGCCGACTGTGTGCCCTGTAACCCATAACCCCTGTTTTCACTCGCGGCATGCTTTCGGCCTCACAAGCTTAGTGTCGTACTTTTCTGTTCTGCGCTGCCGAGGGGTTGAGTGAGGGATTGGGGCCTGGCGTGGTGGGAGCAGCCCCTTCTGGAGGTGGTGAAGGCTACTATCGCGGAGAGGGGAGTCTTCGTGCTAGCCCATGTACAGCGATGCGCGGTGCGCATCATCGCTTGATTTGAGGTTTTGCATCAGTGTCGCTGTGTGTGTGTGTGTGTGTGTGTGTGTGTGTGTGTGTGTGTGTGTGTGTGTGTGTGCGTGTGTGTGTGCGTGTGTGTGTGTGTGCGTGTGTGTGTGTGTGTGTGTGTGTGTGCGTGTGCGTGTGCGTGTGCGTGTGTGTGTGTGTGTGTGTGTGTGTGTGTGTGCGCGCGCGCGGGCTCGTGCACATGCATTCCTGCATGCGTGCGTGTGCGCACATGCAAGCAAGTTCGAGGGGCGGTGGGGTTCCCGGATGGAGGGTTGAGGTATGAGCATGAGGAGAGGATGTTGAAGAAGGACGACTAATCAGTGCAGCATGGGGTCAGGCTTCCCCCCTCTTGCATACAGCATAGGGTTTTTGAATCACAAGTACAGAGTATCTCCCCATTGTTGGTCTCCCCACCCCCCCCCCCGGGGGGCGGGGCATTGACACTCATGCAAGCACGCCCGCTGACCCGCCCGCCCACCACCCACACCCCCCTCCCCACCCCTCTACCTCTCACTCTCAATGTCACCCTCCATCCCGTTGCACCTCCAGTCAACAAAAACAGGAAGATGCAACGTCTTGGACGGCCTGCCTTTGGCAAGCTTTGTTTGACAGTACTGGTGGGTGTGCATACCACGTGGGCTTAGGTAACCTGGGACCGGTTGTTGAAGATACCGCGCTTGGAGAAGGCCGACACGGTGTGGGAGAAGTTCAAGCAGAGGGCAAAAGCGGAGGGGTTCCATGCCAGAGAAGTTGCCGCAATTCTACCGACATCGACTCATTTGTCTCAATCACGCATCCTTACTTCTCCGAGTCAGCATTTCCCAAACCCTATCTCGCATGTTCTGAATACTAACGCTAGATCCAACGGTCCGCAGACCCTAAATCCTGGGTCCCAAGGCACGCTCAAGCTTTCGACACACGCTTGTTCGCAGAGTGTTTCAAAGAGTGGCCTGGACTCTGGTTCCACGAGTTTGCCAGAAGTGAGATCGGGTTCTCAATGTCAACCTTCGGACCTTGAATCCCCCAATGGGTACTGTGTGGACCACCAAGGACCCGGAATGGACCTGCAGCTGCTGGGGTGTGAGTCTGGGACACCTGCACTTCCAGCAGTGCCATCCGGCAGGGCAGGCAACAATCAAGGAGATGAGGCGATGTTGGATGTACGGAGCCCTGTGTTTATTATGGCATTTTCCCGGTCACCGTCCCCGCTGAGGGAGCTGCCTCCACTCAAAGACCCCATATGGGATGTCAATATCTGATGGGTTTCCATTTGATCCTTACTTTGAATTGTGTCCCGAACATCATGTTGCCCCCCCCAACCAGCTGGCGGTCTGCAGATCATGATCATGATGTGATCACCAGACTCTGTCGCAACCAAGTAGTCTTATAAGCTAATTAGCTAAAATTACTAAGCTTATGAGTTTAGCCATTTTTTGAGGCTTGGAGGTGACTTTTAATGGTTCCTTTTGATGGTCATGACTCATGAGCCTATCAAGGTTGTAGTGTCAGGAAATTTCTAGAAAGATCTTTCCATGGAGCTTCCCCAATATTTGACGGGTCTGACGGTGACGCTCCACGATAGTTCAATATGTTATCAAAGAAGGTTCAAAATCCATTCTTGCCATTTTCTTGAATCCAAAATACTGCCTTCGAATAATTCTAACTGCAAGCTGCCCGCTCTAAGAAACGCTTATAAGCCTTTGCATTGTTCTCAGTCACATATTAATTAGCTTAATTAAGCAAATTAATATGTGACTGAGTACAAAGCAAAGGCTATATTATAATCCGAGGTATCAAAACTTATTCTCGTGTGCTGATATATCTAAGCTGATGTATCCTAGCTAGCTATAGCGCTATATAGTTAGCAGGTACCTGAGCAAGTGCTGTACATGTTGCAGGTACACACACAGAGTCTTTCTTAAGCTCTTCAGATTTAAATGAACAAAATAAGTAACAGTCACCGACCTAGTAAGCTTAACGCTCATTTCTGCTATTTTCCCATGGTTCAAAGCTGTTTAAATCAGAAGAAGGGTGCCGCAAGTAGCACAATGCTGGTTATCAAGCGACTGTGTAATATAGTGGGTACGAAGTACTCGACCATGGAGACATGCCGCCAAGCCAGTAATGGAAAATTAAATCTGTCGATGGTTGGAAACGGAAAAGGTAACAAGGAAGGAAGCAAGGAATTCCGTCCTTCGAAGGACGGAGAGGAATTTCTATCCCCACACATGTACAGCTGCAGCTAGACAAAGAGGCTGTACAGCTAGAAAAAGCGGCTCTTAACCCGAGCTAAAAGAGTGGCCAGAGTCTGGCGGTACCGGTCGAACACCCAGAACCCGCGTGAGGACACATATGTGTATGGTTTGTCTTCTTTTTTCCCATTCGTAGACCCTATCGCACGGACTTAACACCAACTATCTCTATACACATGTGCACAGAACATGTTAATTAAGTGGGCTGCTGCGCACGCCACTGCTACACACATATGTAGTAGTATGGTGCACCACGTCACGTGGTCCACGTGGTGGACAACAGTCTCACCTGAGGGACCCGTGGCAGCCCCACAGCCTTGTATAATCTATGGAGGTAGACTTTACGATGTACAGGATATATTATAATATATCGTATAATTATACGATATACCTACGAAGTTACCCATTTACAATGTACGTGTGTTGCAATCTGAAATCTTTAAAGTGAGGTGTATGTCAATGACGATACCGATGCAAAGACTAGCTAGAGTCTATAGAGTCCTTATTGGTCCATGCTGCAACAGCAGACCCTTCTGTAGATCCTTCTCCAAGTAGATGGAAGTGGGACTGAACATTCCGTATAATGCCCGTGTTCATCAGTTGCTGTACGTTCGGCAGCGGACTTTCGTTGCCGGACTGCAGTCGGACAGCATCAGCTGCAGCTGTTCCACCTATCTGAACGACCTGTCTACTGCTCACGCTCGCGCAGGAATACCGATTGCCCAGAACCTAACAAATGTTCGGCCATGTGTCCATCCCACTTGCGGTGTAATTACTTACACTTTGAATAATCTCGTTCTGATTCAAGAAGATGCCCGATTGAACCACTAAAAACTCGAGCCTAAGACCGATTATGAGTTGAAATAGCCTCTGATCTGCTATTCAGGCACATATCTGAAGGGTTTGAACTACACTTCAAGGCTTGCAATGTGCCTGCGCGTTGTGTTGTTTCGCAACTTTCGTGTTCCATCATATGGAAGTCGGAAAATGTCATTGGCACACGCTACAAATTAAATTTGCCCATACATCATGAAATCATGAATCCTTTGAAGGCTTGCCAAATTTACTGACGTCGACGAAGATCCCTTCCGGAAGCCTGAAGGTAAGCAAACGTAGTTACATCTAGGACTCATCAATTTGGCTTAGAACGATTTCAACCTTTGGCTTCGACCTAGATTTAACATCGCATTGCCCGCCTAAGCATGAAAGGGGGCCTCTCGAGGTGTCGCGACTCGGCCCTTGTCACAGGGTCTCTGACAGGTCCCTCGCGGGAGCGGCTCCCCGCTAGCATCCTGGGGACCCATTGACCGGGCCAACTACGGAGCGAATCGCCACCAAAACAGTTTAATAAACAATACCTTCCCCTGTGATTAACATTTGGTGTAAGGATATTAGTATCACAGTTTATCGGAAAACTGAGTGCGAATACTGCTTTCGCAACTCCGTATGAGTTTATAGTCATTTTGTTCTGGAGGTTTTGGTGTGCCTTGGTGTTTGGTGCACGAGGACGGAGGCGGCGGTCTTAGCCCACACGGAAGTATTTGATTTTGCCTTAGAAGCTTAAAGTCCTAGAATTTAACCATGCCCGCGAAAACAGAGGCAGAGTTGAGGCTTGAGCAGCAGATAGAGATCCTGCGTAGACAAAAGGTAAATTTACAGCGCTGACCATAGCTACCACTCTGGGTTCTTTGTCGTGTACACTTGTCGGTGCAGCTTTTGAAATGTTGTTTGGAATGACAACAGGAGTTGGAGGCTCGTAAGGAGAAGCAAGCTGCTGCCGCTAGGGCCGGTGCGACCCTCTATTAACCCCCGTCATTTTCACTACACTTTCCTTTGTTTTAATTGCAGCATTTAAATCATTATTGTTTGCGTTAATATCGTGCTGAAGGGTCCCAGGCGATGGAAAGCCGGTCGATCCTACTGCGCTGGCTATGCAGAAGGCAAAGGAGGTGCGCTACTACCCTTATTCTGCAGACTTGGGCCTATCTTGAATTCAAAACCGCCTGAGCGTTTTCACTCTAACATGCAGGCCCTTGCAGCCCAAAAAGCAGCAGCACAAAAGTCTGCATCAAAATCCTCAGTCCGTAGACTTCCTGGAGGGACGACTGTTGCATCAGGCCCCAAGCAGGAAGGGTGAGTGTGCGTTCTGCATTACAGAATGTTGCGGTCCATTTGTGCCTGCAACAGTTGGTCTTGTGGGTTGCCGGTGCCTTCCACATGCATTCCTGCCTGCACATACAATACTGTATGCAGGCATGCCATAATTCCACATGTCAAAGTCTTGTCTGTCAAGGGAGAGTCATTTTTCAACGGATTTAGGGAATCTGGCACCCTGGGGTTGGACCCTGGGGTTTGGGGGGGGGGGGCGCGGCGGCGAACAAAGTCCTGCTTTGAAGGGTCGATCCCAAAAGCAAGGATCTGCCTTCATAAGGATCTGATGGCATTTTTTGGTCGCAGCGGATCTAATGCAACAAACCAGGTGCAGCCAATGCCAACAGTGAAGCTCACTGCGGCCGCTAATCCACCTGTGGTGAGTAGGCCCTGAACAACCGTTCATTTGCGAAGATGGGGTTTTCTGCAGAAACAGCGAGCGAGCTACACAATTAACACATCCTAGAGCACATACGCATCCAGAAGACAACCTGCTTGTCTT
>KV908418.1:140000-152500 GCA_002005505.1 Botryococcus braunii
AAAAAGAGAGAGAGAGAAAGCTGGGGAGTCTTTGGGACACGATCAGCTGGACTTATCCATAGGATTCGCCTCAGCAGATCCAGATTCTATTGAAGCTGGGCGAGCTGGCCGCTTTCCAGTGTCAGGATGGAGGGGTTCGAGACTTGAAAGTTAAGGGGGATCTGGTGGGGGAGCAGAGGGGGGAGCCTGGCAGCAGGGGGGCGGCCCACGAAAAGGTCAGGGGAGGGGCCAGGGAGCCTGGCACCGTGGGGACCAGGGCGGGTACCGAGGGGACTACGAGGAGCCGCAGTACCCGCATGGAGGCTACCGTGCGCAGCGCCAAGAGAACCCCAGAGTGCAGGAGGCACGGCACGCTGCAGCCCTGATCATGGAGGCTAATCCATATGCCAGTCTCCCGGGGATGGACTTGTACCGCCCCGAGCGCGTCCTTGTCAGCTACGAGGACCTGTGATGATGCTGGGCTGTCAACAAATTCCCTGGTGTCGGGGTCGGGGGGTTTGTTTTGTGGGGATTGTGGTAGGGGTCTGGTCCTGGAAGGCATCTGAACGCTGTTGGTCGTCAAATGGGCTCAGAGTTTCTTTGAAGATGTGTGTTCACCATTGCTAGCACATGAAGGGGTCTTCCTTTTACTAAAACCAAGAATCAATCCTTTCCGAGGAGGGTTCGTAGAAATTCTGAAAAGTTTTCAAATGCTTGTGGAAGTTATAAATGAAGTTGTGAGCTTAGAAGCACCTGGTGCTCAAAGTGGTGCACTGGTGCCTCTGGTCCCAGGTAATGAAGCTGGCATAATAAAAACTTGACCCCCAAAAGAAAAATATATGGTTTAAGAGTGTCGTGGCTAGGGACAGCTGTAAGGGCTCTGCTGGTTCCAAGCAATACAGGAGTTGTCAGGGCTGGGGTTGGCCACCCTGATTGCAGTACATTCCAAACTGCGTTTCTGCCCTCCAGGCTCGTCTGCTCGAGAGGTGATAACTCGGTTGGTGCTCGGTCGTCCAAATTATCTGACTGAAGCATTTCAACCCCAAAGCCTCGGACCGCGATATATGTCCTTCGTACGAGGTGTTCCACCAGTAAGAGATAAGTGTAATTTATCAGTCTCAGGCACCCGGTGGTCAAGACCATTTTGTAATTGACGGGCTTCTGCAGGCTGTTGTAAGATCTGGGGTTACACTCTGTCAGCTTCTGCCCTCCAGCATCTCTCAAGGAGCGGCTTTGATAGACGCCATGATTACTGATGATGATGATGATGATGATGATGATGATGATGATGATGATGATGATGAGCAGGCGCATAGGAGTTTCTGGTTGGCGTGGGCAGAATTTTGCGCAGTTCTGAGGCTAATTTGTATGAAGATGGGCTACTTGTTCCGCAGCTGCAATACCATGTTGTAGACGTCTATGGAAAATTTGGACAGGCTCGTGAATGGAGCGCCTTATCAGGCTGTTGTTTGCCGCGTGCGTCGCGCATGCGAGTGCGCATACAGAAAAACAATTTCCACTTGTGTCGCACAACCCCAATGGTATGTGATCATCCTTTGATAGATGTGTACAGGGACAGAAGATAGATGAAATTGTTCTTTTCCAAAGACACAGATACTGATGGTAGTTTATATGTAAGGGAGTGTCGACACAGTGACAAAAGAAGTACTTTGGGCATTTGCAAAAGAAGTCCTTTGGGCATTAGCTACATGCATGTAGCTGCATGCTAAGAAATTGCACCCACGACCCCCCCCCCCCCCTTCCCGGGGGCCAATTTCTGGCTGGCTCTTTCTTTGAGAATTCGAGGCATTCTCTGCCAAATAGATGTACGCCAGCGGATGTGGACAGCCATCCATTATCGATAACAATTTGCCATGCATGGGTCCCCGTGCGGTGCTGGGATCCGGAGATTGCTGCAACAAGGGCCACCGGGACTATATGAGTGCTGCTGGCTCAACAGGGGAAAGAGGGGGGGGGGGCAAAAACGATGGTCAGACAATCATATGGCGGTCTCCAAAATGGTGGCCAGATTACCCTTTGACAGTCCCAAGAAGATGGTCAGACAGTCATATGACGGTCCCAAACATGATGGTCAGACTAGTATATGACGGTCCCAAACAAGATTGTCAGACCACCATGACGGTCCCAGCAACTGAAGCTCAGACAGTCATATGACGGTTCCAACTACTCATGAGTTGATCAAGGTCAGACAATCATGTCACAGTCTCATAAATGATGGTCAGACAATCACATGACGATCCCATAACTCAGGGTCAGACATTCATACGAAGGTCAGACAATTAAATGACGGTCCCAAAGTAAAGACACTTCAGTGGCAGTACTGTAGCGCCATATGGAGAACCATGGTATGGGACCAGCAGTGCGCCATCAAACGCAGTTCTTCGCTACTGTACGCAGTCCATGAACACGGAATGGAGGGAGACATTCCCCCGAGTTGACCAACCTGGATGTCGCGACCTTCGTGTACAAGTTCTTCGACAACAACTCGCTCGTCAGCTTGCACCCGTTTGTTACCACGGGCGGGGACGTCTACAGGCACGAGTCGTTGCTCAAGTTCAACGATGACTCCAGGGGGTTCATCAACATGGGGTTCACGCCCTCGAGCTGGCAGGCAATGATCGACGCGCACTTGCGCTCGGGTGCCAAGAACGTCCTGTCCATCTCCTAGTGCCTCGCCAAGACCAGGGAGCACATCAACGACATGTTTAGGTGCACGCCCATCGCCAACGACAAGGCCGGAGTAACCCTACTGGTTCTGGTCCGGCCACGTGGGCAGGACGATGAAGAGGTGCATGGAGAACCTCCTAGAGAGGTACTACGACAAGTTCTGGGATCCCGGACAAGCCCTCTCACTTCTATGAGGACAGGGCCTTGGTCATCTACCCGGGGATGCTCAAGCGCGACATCATGGAGTAGTCGTCCTTGTTCCAGAACGAGGGCTTAGGGTACGCACACCAAGCTTATTGTGCCGCCTCACTTAGTCGTCGATGGTGGGCCAGAACGCTTCGCACACGAACTCCATGATGACCTAGGAGGCCCTGTCCTCATAGAAGTGGGAGGGCTCGTCCGGGATCCCAGAAGTTGTCATAGTACCTCTCTAGAACATTCTCCACACACCTCTTCATCGTCCTGCCCATGTGGCCGGTCCAAGTAGGGTTATTCCAGCCTGTCGTTGTCGATGGGCGCACCTAATCATGTCGTTTAAATACTCCCTGGCCTTTGTGAGGCACGTGGATACGGACCGGTCGTTCTTGACACCCACTCACAACTGCGCATCGACCATCGCCCGTGTGATCGAGGGCGTAAATCCCATGTCGATGAACAACGTGTAGTCATCCCTGAACTTGAGCAAGGACTCGTGCATGTAGAAGTCCCCCGCCCACGGTCACGAACGGGTGCAAGCTGACGAACGAGTTAGTGTCGATGACCTTGTACACGGAGGTCGTGACATCCAGGTCGGACAACTTAGGGGAACGTCTACCTCCATTTCGCGTCCATGGACCCATTCGTGGCCGCCTCTGCAGCGCGTCGGCAGGCAGAAAGCGTCGGCGTTCGTCTCGACGTATGCCAAGCGGTACATGGGGCTGGGTGTTGCCTCGTAGGCTTCGCGCCAGTATACGGTGTAGTGCTCGGGCCATAACGGCACTTATGTACAACGATCCAATGACAATGTACAATGATCCACGACAAGCTTGCAGCATATTACAGCCTCTGTGTACACGCACAAACGCAAATTGTTGGCATTGACCATGCCCGAGATTATGTACCTGGCCGAGGTCTTGGATATGTTCTTCTTTGCCCTCCAGGTAAGGAGCGGGTTCGTGAATATGTACCTATACTCGCCCACGATCGCGTTCATGTGATGCGCCACGGTCGGGGTATCGTTCGAGGTGAGCGTCGAACCATGTACGCCTTCTCGTTCTCGCCCAGGATTATACGCACCACCGGGACCATTGTCACAGGGAGGTAGACACCCATCGATAAGGCCTAAACCCTACATTTGGTCTTGCCCTTGAAGTCATGCAATTCCAGGAACTTGTGCCTCGACGAGTAGGACTCGTTGACCCGCAACACCAACTTATGTAAGCAAAACTGAAGTGTACCTAACTTAACCGTAAACCGACGACTTTCGGGACAGGCATGGCGTTAACATCATTCCCGAGCTGCGTCACGCCCTGCAGGGCCAGAGGCGCCCCGAGGTACATACTGTCCGTACCGCCTGATTTTCTTGCGGAATGAGCGGTTTCGGCTGAAAGCCCCCTCCACAGGCTGCCCCGCATCAACTGCTTCCCGGATGGCTTCCACAAGGGCTTCCTGGTCCCCCTGGTAGAACGATGTCACCCGTCCAGACCTCCCCGCCCGCCCAGTCCTCCCCACCTGTCCCCAAACGGGCCCACTCTTGGTTTGTGAGGATTGGTTGGTTGGTTGGTTGGTTGGTGGGTACTTGGTTGGTTGGTGTGCGTCCAGTACTGGTTGGTATTGGCAGGTTGGTAATGGTTGTATTGCTGGTTAGTGGGTATGGTTGGTTGGTGTGCACCCACTGTTGGTTGGAATTGGTTAGGTGGTAACGGCCAAGCAGCCTCGATCCAATACAACTCGACACAGTTTGGGAACGCAAGATGCAGACAGAGCGGTTACCCTGTGGAGGAAGTCGATGGCGTTGGATGCAAACTCCGCCTGAACCACATGCGTCACATTCGGAATGTCAATCCCTCGCGCCGCCGCATCCGTGCACACCATCACGGTACCATCCCTGACCCCACACCCCGCCATCACAGGTCATCAACTTGGGAAACCTCAAATCCGCACAGACTTTGATGGAGCATGTTCTTGAAGTGCTTCTTGCACCGACCCCGTTTTCCCCAAGCAGACTCGAGAGGAGTTCCATCTTGGAGAGTAGCGGGGAGTAGCAAGAACCGACGGGCCGCCAAAAGCTGCCGGTCTAGCGCGCTCACCAGCCTCCGTTCCGCAGGCACCGAGCAACACAATCTAAGGAAAGTGGAAAAAAAAAAAAAAAAAAAAAAAAAAAAAAAAACATGAAAAGAGATAACATCTCGGGAGGGGCTGCTGAACATGCCGCACCACTAGCTCGCCCAGGTCGCATCATGCAGTGCGGATGTACATACGCAATACAAGTCCATGAACGTGAAAGCAATAACTGCTCAAAAGGGGCTGGTGAACGCGGCGCACCGCCAGCCCACAACGTTGAATCAAGCTCAATGCAGGATCCCTAAAGATGAAAGCAGTAACAGCAAATCCCTAACAGCGAAAGCATACCAGCAAATCTTTAATAATGAAAGCAATAACGGCAAATCCCTAACAGTGAAAGCAATAACAACCTGGGAGGCGCTGGTGAACGCGCTGCACCGCGAGCTTGCCACGTCGCATCACACACAGTATCGATGTTCAAACGCGACCCATCCCACTAAAAAAGGAAGCAACAGCAGCCTGCAAGGGGGGTATTAAGGGCGAGGCAAAAGCCACCTAGAAGACGGCTGGAGAAACACCCCTCAGTGCCACCCAGGCACTTTTGTGAGGTCAAAATAGTGAAACGGTATGAAAGGGAATGGGTGAGGAGGAGAGATAAGGGGTGTGAGAGGGACCGTGAGCTCATGAGCGCCAGCGCAGCGGTCCTGTCTTCTGGCGGTACAGCTTTGTGGTACTGTACTGCACTGATGCCCACTTCTGACAGGACTTCTGCGGTCTTCTGTGCTGCGGAAGAGCTGCCCACAAACACCAGCGTTCTTCCGCTACCCTCCTTCACGTCTCTCAACACCACCTCCTGCATACCCGCCCACCCAACTCTCGTCTTTCCCATCCTCTCACGCATGCGAAGCCCTGCTGAACCTCGTGCGGTTCAAACAACACATTCCCCAAGCCCCTTATACTCCTGCACAAAGCGCCACCTCGTGCATACACCCCCACCCATTTCTTGCCTTTTGCAGGTTCCCACACACCCTGTAACCCTCTTGAATCTCATCCGGTGGTTCAACCAACACCTTCCCCAAGTCTCTTCATTCCCTTCACAAAGCACAACCCCAGGCATGCACGCCCCCCCCAATTCTCGCCTTTTGCGCGTCTTTTCCATTCTTCCACGCACCTTGACCCCTGTTGAATCTCATCCGGCAGTTCCACCAACGCCTTCCCCAAGGCCCTTTAGTCCTGCACAAGAGCCCCACCTCATGCACGCTAGCTAGTGCATTTCTAGTCTTCTGCATCCTCCCACTCACCTTGAACCCTGTCTGAATCTTATCCGGCGGTTCGACCAACACCTTCCCCAAGTTCCCTATGGCCAGCTATCTGGATATGTGGATGTTGGGCCAGCTACTCGAGATGTGGATATGGAGCCAGCTATTGGATATATGTATATGGGGCCCCAGCTGTGATGACAACTGAAACCAGTGGAGAGTTCAAACATCTAACTTTGCTCACATGACCTCCCCTCCTGGTATACATCGCGTCTATACCTCTGCAAGTCATCCCTTTGTCAATGGTGCTGCTGAGCGACTTTGTGTGTTCCGAAACAATATGTAAAAGCCAACTCTATTGATCACCCATCTCACTGGGTGCCTACTCTCGAAAAACTTGAGATTTGCATATGTGTGTCTGCCCAATTATTCCTTAAACAAAAAGCATCTCCGTTTGAGATGCTTCTTGGTTAAGTGCCAAGACTTCCACTTGCTGTGGCAAATCTCCTTTCTCACTCCGCGAGGATTTCACCAGTTGTGTCTCATCAGGAGCAGTCTGAGCAGCTGCAAGATGACCTTGGGTTGCAGCAGCACAACGCTGCCCTCGCACCCAACCGGAACACACATGAAAATATTATGTCACGTCTCAAACGCATGCATCGAAGGAAGGTAAACATTGACTGAAGGTATGCTATCTGGTCCTAAAAATTACACCAGATTTAGAGCCCTTCAAAACAAAGCTCAAGGGGCCCTTCCTCGTCTTAGAGCTGAACCACTCCACTGACATCGCCCTGCTGCGCACTGGCCAATCTCAACACAAAAGGTCTTGGAACGTCAGAATTAACACACGTTTCCATTGGTGAGGTATCATGAGCAGCTGTTTGCTGGCTTTTCGGGGGGTTTGGGGAGGGGGGGAGACGCCACATGCTCGTTCAACTGAACAAGCAGCAAATTGAAGAATGCTGCTCGAAGACCTTGATTTGCATGGAGATGTGAAGGCCTGGTTTCGGATGGAGTTTGTGGCAACACCCCTGCCAATGTTTGTGGCAAGAAGGCCACTTGTCTATTGTGGAATAACACATTCCACATTGTATCGTATTAAGCCATGCGCTGGAGCAATCTGAGTGGAAGGAGAGCCATAAGCTAAGTGGAACCACTGTCCCCTAAGTACCCCAAGCTTCAACCACTGATTTGGACATGGAACCGTCATCACCAACTATGGCGGGTCACGGCATCCCCGTTCTCGTTCCAATTTCAACCACTGCTGGCTGGACGAGGAACCGAAGCCATCCACTTGGAGCTGTAACGATCCTGTTTTGGCAAGATGCTGATTTGGCCCGGAGGCCGACTACCAAAACGAACTACCGGGGCATCATAATTTGTCTTGGATTGTCTCGAGTACCTCTTGGTCAAGACTCTGACACCTTTACCCCTTTCGATCAGAGAGATGGCATCTGACACCCCCATGGCTTTGGTGGAGGACAATGAGAACTCGATTTTGCAAGTGGGTCAGTTGAGCCCTTGTCAGGATCCGCTTAAGGACGGTGCAACCCTTTTCGATGCTGTCGAGCGGGAGTTGCTCTCGGACATGCAATACGTGTCATTGTGGCACACACATAGGACTGCATGTATGCAACAATGTAAAGCCGTTCTCAGTACTAAGGCTGCAATGGATGACGTTAAGGACTCTCTGGATTAGTATGAGCCACCTCATGACGCACGCGCTCGGGAAGAATATTGCCAGGCGTAAAGGTTGAGGTAAATAGAACTTCCCTTGTTTGAACAAGACATATATGTCCTGGAGATGTTGTTCCTGTTCCAGTCCTGGTACACTAGTCTGACCTATTATGCAGGGGTACACTTACCACCATTGACCCTTCCCAGGTTAGGTGACAATCCTGAGGCGCCAACTAAGGATTCGCGATCAGAATCATTTAGCTGGGTAGTGATGAAACCTTATTCTAATCCATCTAATTTAAGTGCTCCAAAGTCTGGATATTACATATCAAAGGCAGTCGGGATGGGTCTAAGGGAAGAAGGGGCTTTTCTGTGCATGTCAGGCCAACGGAGTCTATCTGCCACGAAAAGCAAAGTGAGCAACAAAGACAAGAAAAGAAACCAGAACGAAAACCCGGAACGAAAGGAGGCAGCGGAGCGAAAGAGGATGAATGCAACTGCACGAACGTCAGGTTGAAGAGGCCTTGTTTGTTTTGGAACCATGCTAGGCACCAGAGCGCTGCTGCTGGGAGCACTGGGACAATTTAAGTGATTTTATTTGTTTTCACTTGAGGATTGCTTCTGCTCTATCATATTATCAGTTAATGGCAGAAATCCCTTGCAAGTGTGTATGTACCTAGGATGTGTCTATTTCAGCATGAACAAATATGTCAATCAAGATGATGAATAAACATCACTGTGGTTTAAGATATGCTTTCTGAACAAGTGGTGGAGGTACTGTGTACGTCCACAATTTCGCTATGTTTTGCAAAATTGATCCACCCAGTTTTCTACAAAGAAGAATCTGTAATGTTTTCTTTCGGGACATCCGCAATGATGGTGTGTCCCGAGCGAAAAGTTTACATGATCCTCTTTACAGAAGACTGTGTGGATCTTGAAAAACATAGGGAACTCGTCAAAGTACATGGTCCCTCCACCACTTGTTCAGAAAGCATCTCATAAACCAAAGTGATGTCTATACATCATCTTGCATGACATATTTGTTCGTGCTGAACAACACATCCTAGGTATATACACACTTGCAAAGGCATTCTGCCATTGTCTGATGACCTGATAGACCAGAAGCAATGCTCAAGTCAAAACAAATAAAATCACTTAAATTGTCCAGTGCTATTGAGCAGCAAGACACCAGTGCCTAGCATTGTTCTAGAACAAACAAGGTCTCTTCAACCTTCCGATGGTGCAGGCAAACCATCCTCTTCTGCTCGCTGCCTCCTTCCGTGCCACCTTATCTCTGCGGTTTCTTGTCTTGTCGTTGTTGCTCACTTTGCTTTTCATGGCGGATAGACTCCGTCGGCCTCACATGCACAGAAAAGCCCCTTCTTCTCTTAGACGGCCAATCCTGACTGCCTTTGATATGACAGACTTTGCAGTGCTTAAATTAGATAGATTAGAATAAGGTTTCAACAGTACCCAGCTAAATGAATCTGATCGCGAATCCTTTGTTGGCGCCTTAGGATTGTCACCTAACCTGGGATGGGTCAATGGTGGTAAGTGTACCGCTGCATATTAGGTCAGACTAGTGTACCAGGACTGGAACAGGAACAAATAACTTCAGGACATATATGTCTTGAGCAAAAAAGGGGAGTTCTATACCTCAAACTTTACGCCTGCAATATTCTTCCCAGGCGCATGCGGCGTAAGGTGGCTCATGCTATTCCAGCGAGTCCTTAATGTCATCCATTACACCCTTAGTACTGAGAACGGCTTTACATTGTTGCATACATGCAGTCCTATGTGTGTATGTGTGACATGACTTGCATGTCCGAGAGCAAATCACGATCGACAGCATCGAAAGAGGTGCCAATGTCCTTAAGCGGACCCTGACATCGGCTCAACTGAATCGGTTGCAAAATCAGTTCTCAGTGTCCTCCACCGAGGCCATGGCGTTGTAAGTTGCCATCTCTCTAATTGAAAGCGGTAAAGCGGTGTGAGAGTCTTGGCTAGAGTCACTTGAGTCGATTCAAGACATATGATGACGCTCCGAGCAGTCGCCTGCAATTTTTGTAGTCGAGCTCCAGTCCAAATCAGCATCTTGCCAAAACAGAATCGTCACAGCTCCATGTGAATGACAGCGGTTTCTCGTCTCCAGCCAGCAGGTGGTGACGGCTGTTCCTCGTCCCGAGATAGTTGGTGATGGCGGTTCCATGTCCAGATCAGAGGGGAGCTTGGGGTACTTGAGGGACGGCGGTTCCAGTTACCTTCTTCTCTTCGTTCCGCTGAAGAAGCTCCAGCCCATGGCTTAACACTCTGCCATGTAAAATAACCACAAACAAGTGGCCTACAAACAAGTGGCCACGTGGCCTTCCTGCTGCAAAAAATGAGGGGGGATGTTGCCACGAAACTCCATCCAAACAAGGCCTACTCATCTCAGGCAAATCAAGGTCTTCGAGCGGCATTCTCTATTCTGCTGCTCCTTCAGTAGAAAGAGCATGCGTCGTGCCCCCCCCCCCCCCCCCCAAAAAAAAAGCCCAGCAGCTTTCTCATGATGCCTCACCAAATGAAACGTCTGGCGTTTGAGGTACCGAGGCTTTTTGTGCTGTAAATGGCCAGTGCGCAGCAGGGCGATGTTTCTAGATGGTTCAGCTCCAAGACGAGGAAGCGCCCCTTGAGATTTGTTCTGAGCGGCCCAAAATATGGTGTAATTTCTAGGACCAGGTCTCCTACCTTGAGTCATTTTTTACCTTCCAACCACCCACATGCGTGAGATGGGACACACTATTTTCATGTGTGTTCCGGTTGATTGCGAGGGCAGCATCATGCTGCTGCAACCCAAGGTCATCTCGCAACTGCTGAAAATGCTCGTGATGAGACACAAGTGGTGAAACCCTCATGGACTGAGAATGGACACACCCGCTTTGCCCAAAAACATGGGCAAACCAGGCCCACACGCCTCTCACTTCTCGACCGTTGAATGTGTGGACGCAAGCGCGTGAGGGCGCAAGCGCTTTGCATGTGCATGCACACAGATACTCACACGCATGGCGGGTGCACGCACCCACACACGCGCACACGCTCAAACGCACCCACGGACTCGCACACGCGTGCGCAGGCACGCACACACACACACACACACACACACAGTCATACACACACACACACACACACACACACACACACACACACACACACACACACACAGGCATGCACACGCACACGTATGCTCCAGCGCCCGCTGTCACACACCCACTGGCGCACACCTGCACGCACGCACACGCACACGCACACACACACACACACACACACACACACACACACACACACACACACACACACACACACACACACACACACACAGGCATGTGAGAACTCTCACCTTGAGAAGGGAATGGCAGGAGGACGAGTCGACGGCAATCCAGGAGTGTGAGAGGCGGCGCTGGGAGCGATGAAGGCCTCTACCATTGAGCCAGCGGGCCTCTGGGAAGAGACGGGTCACCTCGGTACCCACAGACTTGCCGGCCTCCCCTACGGGCATGGTGGCCGCCACCAAGATGTACTGCCGCCTCCACTTGGCCCCCTGCAACCGTGCAGGGAGTTGGGTTCAGTGGAAATATTACAGAATCAGAGAAAACCATCAAGGATCGGGGAAGTGGCTTTTTGGGTACTAGCACAATGGGCTTGTTATTTTTTGGTATCAACAGGAAGGGAGGGGACACCTCAAGTCCATCACGCCCACTGGGGCCGGCCCCTTCAGAGGAGCGCTCCCCTTCCCACTCGTCCTCATCAGGCACCAGGTGCGCCGGTCTCTCAGGGGACTCCTGCCGCCCCCCCGGCACTGCTGCTCCCTCCGCTGCACCGCCGGACGGCATGATTGCCTGATCAGGCGGCCGCTCTCGCCTCGCCTGATCTGACTCCGCCGGAGAGTCCCACTGCAAACTGTCGGCCACGTGTTTGTAGCCTGCTGTTCTCATGGCCTTTGCCCCTCCTGCCCCCAGAAACTGTCCACGATGTCATTTTTAGTAAAGAAGATCTCTTGGTAATGGAGCCCTCTTAGTAATACGGTGGTTCAGAAAAACGTCTTCAGGCCTCAAGGCTGGGGAAGTTGTCAAGTCAGGAAATGAAGGATGGATGACCCTGCCGCTGTTGGTGGTTCACACAAACCAGTCCTAATGCACATAGACCAAGGGAGGGGGGGGGGGAGGCAGTGATCGCACGCATGCACACACACACACACACACACACACACACACACACACACACACAGTGAGAGAGAGAGAAAGAGGGGGGGGGGAGAGAGAGAGAGAGAGAGAGAGAGAGAGAGAGAGAGAGAGAGAGAGAGAGAGAGAGAGAGAGAGAGAGAGAGAGAGAGAGAGAGAGAGAGAGAGATCGCGCGCGAAGAGTACACACACGCATGGGTTTGAGGGCTCAGATCACGAAGTGAAGGCGACGTTGGGGCGAGGGACAGCCACCACAGATGGAACATTCTTCAAGCACCTTCGTAAGCGGCGCGCCGAATATGACGCGGAAGCTGGAGGAAGGTCTCATAGGAAATGCCGAGCTCTCGACAGGCCGTCCGTGCAACAACCTGCTTATCGGCTCCCTGGAATGCCGCCACAATCCGTTTGACGTCTTTCT
>KV908418.1:157500-173495 GCA_002005505.1 Botryococcus braunii
AACGAAGTTACTCCAGCTACAGTCCGTACGACTGTCTGCTGAGTGCCACACACAACTGTCGGACAAGACTAGCATCTGGTGATGCCCAGCATCTTTCACAACCAGTTCCGTTACATCATTATCTTGTACACAAGCACCGATCAAGCAATCACTAGATAAGGCTCTAGACGGCTACGTTCAAGTACATGCCTATACTCCCTGAAGTCACTGTCCCTTATCTGTTTGAGTGACTACAGGGTACACTAAGCTTGTTCACTCTCACAATAGCAACAATGATACAACACACACTGCCGCACCGTACCTGTACAAAGCAGACAGGTCGTCAATAGACGAAGTTACTCCAGCTACAGTCCGTACGACTGTCTGCTGAGTGCCACACACAACTGTCGGACAAGACTAGCATCTGGTGATGCCCAGCATCTTTCACAACCAGTTGGTATTCACTCCGGTGGGGCAGTCTTAAGAGTTCATCCGACAAACGTGTGATCTAGATAGGATTGTACCTTATGTTCGAAAACGTCCAGAATCTGCCGTGTCTCAAGGTACCTTATGTTCTCAATGGACCCATATCCTAATAGTGCACACATGAAGATCACTTAAAGCACAAGGCATTCAATAATAATGTTCAGAACTCAACACTTCCCCTTGCCTGCATGCTTTAAGTGTATCTTCTCAAACCTAGTGAATCACGATGACCAACAAACACGGGCTTGGCAAGTGGCTTGGTCATAATGTCAGCCACATTGCGTGCAGATTCCACATAGAGGATATCTACCTGCCCAAGTGCCATAGCTTCCCTAGCGTAGTGGAAGCTTACTGCAACGTGCTTTGTGAATTTGGAATACAGGGGGTTCCGTAAATTAGAAATGCATCCTTGGTTGTCACAGAAAATTTTGACCCTCCAAGGTGCAGCCCCTATCTCTTCCAAGAAGCCCCTTAGCCAGTTGGCTTCCTTCACAATATGGCCAGCTGCCATAAACTCAGCTTGCACAGTTGAGGTAGCAACTGAGCTCTGCTTCTTGCTTCCCCAAACCACGGCACTACCATAGACTGATAGAACATAGCCAGTGGTGGAATACCTGTGGTCCAGGTCCCCAGCATAGTCGGCATCAACATAGCCTTCTAGCTCAGGGCCCTTTCCACCCAGAGTAAGAGCTAACTCTCTGGTATCTCTCAAGTACTTCAGCACTCGAATGGCCTCATTCCAGTGTGAGGTAGTGGGTGTCATTCTATACCTTGACAACACTCCAACAGCCTGAGAAATGTCAGGCCGGGTCGTATTGGCTATGTACAGTAACGATCCAATTAACTCGCAGTATCGATGACCAGGTGGCAGAGGGGTACCAGCCCCATGTGACATACCATCTGAGGACTCGGGTCTGCTGCTAGCCACGAAGTCCTTGGACATGGGGGTATCAACCCCACGTCCATCATCAGCAACGCCAAACTTCTCCACAAGAGCATCAATCTTGGGAGTGCAACTCATGGAAATAGTGCCCTGAACTCTATTGCGTAGGACCTGACACCCCAGGAAATCATTCACCTCTCCCAAATCATGGATGGTGAAGTCCTTCTTCAATAACTCTTTCCCCCACTCAATCTCTGCAACCACTCTGGCAACTATGAGAAGATCATCGACATAAACAAGAATAAACGACAGATTACCATCAGGGGCCCTCCTGATGTATACCCCAGCGTCGCTCTTGCACACACTATACCCCATCACGCTCAACTTGTCGCTCAAGGTCTTGTGCCAAGCCCGTGGGGCTTGCTTAAGACCGTAGAGTGCCTTCCTGAGCTTGCACACAACTCTCGTGTTGCCATTCTCAAATCCTGGTGGTTGGGTCACATAGACCTCTTCCTCCAACTCCCCATTGAGAAAAGCTGTCTTGATATCCACTTGGTGGATCTCAAGATTTTGTGTGGCAGCCACTGCCAGCACAGCTCTCCTCGCACTATAGCTGCTGGTAGGTGCAAAAACCTCACCAACATCTATACCAGGAATCTGTCTGCAACCCTGGGCAACCAATCTTGCTTTAAACCGAGTGACATTCCCATGTGCATCGTTTTTTGTAGAAAAAATCCAATGAACAGGGATAACTTTCTGCCCATGGGGTCTTTCCACATACTGCATAACCTCATGGGTGTCTAAAGACTCCATCTCCTCTTGCATTGCCTGCTGCCAAAACTCCCACTGAGGTGAGCGCTGGGCTTCCCTCAAGTTTGAGGGCACGTGAACTTTTCCCAACCTGACAGAAGGTACACTCTGTACCTTATGCTGTGGTGCAGCAGGGCTGTCAGCCTTACTGGTGCTGTTCCCTTCTCTCTCTCTCTCTCCCTGGTTGCCAGAATAAGGTACATTATGTACCTTATGCTGGGACTGGGCAGTACTGCCGGGATTATCTGATTCCTTCTCAAGTCTCTCTCTCTCTCTCCTTGACTACTGGACTCATGTGCAGCACCCTTACATTCTCGCACCTTCCGCAATGCAGAGGGGAGCAGCAGCTCTCTCTCTCTCCTGGACTCACACTTGGGCACACTACCCAGACTTGCCTGAGCTGCGCCTACAATGTCAGCCTGCACACCATAAGCATGACTAGCCAGTGACTGGGATTGGGCACCAGCTTCCCCTACTGCTGGCATGTCTAACCCACTGCTCTCATCTCTTACATCTGCACCGAACATAGCCTCGACTGTCTCAACCTGCCCCTGCATATCAGGGAGACCAACCATGTTTGGCTCACTCACAATTGCCTGACCTGGGTCAGGGGCATGCAATGGGATGTCAGAATGCTCTCTCCTAGCCACGCGCTGTACATAACGCTGCTCCCTTGTAAGGGTGGTCCCTGGAGGAAGGGGAATTTGTGACTTCCCCTGCATTCGCAACCCCTCTTGTACCTTCTGCATTTTTTCTACCTGGGATTGAGTTTCTACACCCCCCCTGGCCAGATTCTGCATATGCTCAAGCACCGACCACGAGTGCTGAGATGGTTCTGGGGTCCCAACAGTAGAATCCAGGCTGGTGGGGGTTCCTTGGTCATGTGCTGCTATGGTCCCGTCTCCAGACTGATCCCCAGCACAAAGTCCAGAGGTCCCAGGAGCCCCAGTGGAAAGCGTCTCCACTCCATGGTCATCCTCCTCATCCCAGAACGTGGGTGGGGCAGCAGAGGGAATTGCTTGAGGCGTTGCCAGATTCTCACTGCCAAGGGGGGGTGATATCCTAGAATCATAGACGTACCCAGGCTGGACCTTTGATAGACCCACTCTCTCAGCCCCCCTCAAGTGCTCGATAAAGCTGACGTCCCTACTCTCCCTCCACACTCCATTCCCCACGTACACACGATACGCTTTAGACTGGGGACAATAACCAGTAAACATCCCAGGGATGGTCTTGGGCCCAAAAACAGACCTTTGGCCACTGGGAATGTGCACATGGGCTACACAGCCAAACGTGCGCAGCACAGACACATCAGGTTTGACACCAAAGAATAATTCCATGGGGGTCAGGGACCTGCCTGAAGTAGGACCCACATTGTAGAGGAGGGTAGCTGTCTCAAGCGCCTCCTTCCAAAGGGAAGGGTCTGCTGCAGCATGGACCAACAGAGTCCTTGTTCGCTCCTTCAGGGTCCTATTCATCCTCTCCGCCACCCCATTCTGCTGAGGCGTGTAGGGCGCTGAGGACTCCATCGAGGTGCCCTGCTGAGCACAAAACTCTTTGAATTGCTGGTTCAGGAACTCTGAACCCCTGTCAGTCCTCACACACTTCACAACCGTGCCTCGTTGGGTCTGCCAAAAACGGAGCAGGTCTATCACAGCCTTTGGGATGCAATCCTTTGACTTCACAGGCAGGGAGGCAACTTGGTGTGAACTTTCATCCACTACAGTGACCCAATATCGTTCACCTGTGATGGCAGGAGGTGATATGGGACCCACAGTATCCACATGGACTCTATCGAGTGGGTTATGTGCAGGCCTGGAAGATACAGGGAAAGGAGGTCTGGAGTGCTTCCCTTGTATACACGATTCACAGTGCTTGGGGCACTCAGAGCAGGGAGCAAGGGAGATATTGATTCCTGTAACCAGATCTTCCTTGGAGAACCTCTGCATGCTGCTGGCACCAGGATGACCTAACCTAGCATGCCACAGAGATCTCTCGCTACACACGTGTCCTTTCCTAAGATGAGACGCCTCAGCCATGTGATCAATATGTCTGCAGCCAACTTGCTGCCCTCTGACAGGACTAACAAACTCCAAAAAAAACAGACCTCGTGCGCGGGTGATATCTCCACACCACCCTTCAGGTCCCTTCATGGCTGTGTAACCACCTGCAGTGTCAGTCAGGAAAGATGCTCCATCCTGAATTGCACCAGTGACTGAAATGAGGTTGGTATGCGCAGAAGGAACACACTGCACATTGTGCAGCCAGAATACTTCGTGCCTTGCATTCACAAGGCATACAGACCCAGATGCAATGATTCCTCCCTTGGCGTCTGAGGTTGCCAAGTGCAGAGGAAGAGGCTGTCCATGCATAACTGGATTATGGAGCAATGAGAGATCATTGACTATATGCACAGAGGCACCACTATCTATTAACCAAGATGTGCTGCTAGCTCCATGCGAAGTTGGGGCAAGCACATTGAGAGAGATAAACATCGCCTCACCAGAAGGAGGGGGTGGAGGTGGTAAATGCCACCCCGGAAACGTGTGTTGACTTGTTGGATAGTTATATGCTGAAGGTGGTCCAGGGCTGGAAGCGGATGAAGGCGGGCCACCCCGGCCAGATCCATGGTCCCACCAGGCTTGAGGAGACGACTGTGGGCCTCCCTGGCCCCAGTAAGCTGCAGGCCCAACGCTTGCCGCTTGCATGTTTTGATGCAGAGCCTGCAGCTGCCTGAGCGGTCCGCAGTCAGTCATGAAGTGGCCCTTTGCCTTGCAGAAGTGGCATGTAAGCTCCTCTCTGGGCCTTCTTGCCCTGCCAGGTCCACGCCCCCTGCCACCAAAAGTAGTTGCAGAGGGGCCAGCGGGAGGCTGTTCGTTTGCTGGTAGTGCTGCTCCAACTCCCGGTACTGCTCCCACTCCTGGTGCAGCTCCAGCGCTTGATGACGCTCCAGCTACCCCCCCAGAGGGACCAGCCACTGCTGCAGCTGCCATGGCCTGAGGTGTTCCCTCTGCAGGTGGGTCCTTGTACCCACGGCTGGCTGCGGCGCGCAGGATTCTTTGAATCAGCTCCAATGGCGGCTTGTCGGTTGCCATAACCTCCAGGGACTCGAGCCTCAGCACAGGAGGGAGGCCCTTCACCATCAGCTCCCCAACATTGTGGTCCAAGAGGATGAACGCGTTGTTTCTGAGACTTGTAGCCAGATCCATCATTCTGTAGAGGTAGACCTTGAGTGTCTCCCCTGTCTTGATGCCCTGCTCCATTTCCTTGTACCACTCAAGGTTGATGTCTTGGTTGCTCCCTCCAGTGTGACTGTTCTTCACCCACGTGATGAAGTCGAACGCTGCTTTGTGGCATGAGATCTGAGAATGCCAGATGACTGGAACTGACTGGATCAGCCACTGCTTGATGGCTGAGTTCTCCACCGACCCTGGCATTGGCCTCTCCAAAGCCGCTCTGACCCCCTTGGTGTTTGCGCACGCCTCCAAAGCTTCATACCAAAATTCAAAATTCGCGCCCTCCATCATCAAGCATGACAGTCATCTTTGGATTAGAGGTATTGGGGATGTAGGCTGCCTTGTCAATCTCCACCTTTGGTTCTGCAGTGGCTGATTGTGTCCCGGTCATAGACTGCCCTGGAGTGGCCCCACTGACTTCTCCAGGTTGAGACATTGCTGTTTCACTGCTACTTTCCTTTTCTTTGCCCCTTTTTGTCATACTATTGTCACTTCACCAGCCAAACTTACTCATAAACTTCTGGAATGCAGCAATACCCTACAATTCCCTCCATGTCATGGAAATTTACCAGCCAGTCTTGCACAGTAGTAGCAGATATGTTCCCCTCAGAAGTTTGCGCCGGAGTCCGGCCCGACTCACTCAGTGCTTCTAGACAACGTCTATGAATGATAAAGCACAGCTAAAACTTCAATTATGAATTTCCCAGAAAGGTAAACTGTGAGTAAGATAATGGTCCTGGTACACTCGAGTTCCCTTGCGCCGCTGCGCCATGCTCGAGCTCCTTTGTTGACGCTTACGTCTGACCCATCCGTAGACGACCTTCACTCCTGCTTTTACTTGGCTCAGCTGGAAGGGCGTGGGCCCATAACCTGTGAAAGGTTATGGGCAATCGGCTGTCCCTGTGCAAAGCAGACAGGTCGTCAATAGACGAAGTTACTCCAGCTACAGTCCGTACGACTGTCTGCTGAGTGCCACACACAACTGTCGGACAAGACTAGCATCTGGTGATGCCCAGCATCTTTCACAACCAGTTGGTATTCACTCCGGTGGGGCAGCCTTAAGAGTTCATCCGACAAACGTGTGATCTAGATAGGATTGTACCTTATGTTCGAAAACGTCCAGAATCTGCCGTGTCTCAAGGTACCTTATGTTCTCAATGGACCCATATCCTAATAGTGCACACATGAAGATCACTTAAAGCACAAGGCATTCAATAATAATGTTCAGAACTCAACAGTTCTCTTTGTCTTGCTTTGTTCTCTTCTCACAGTGTGCGAGTAATTCCTTGAAAGCAGTTGCCTAATCTGATCGTGCACCAATTCTTCACAATTGAGTGCTTGTGCCGTATTGAATTGGTGCAATACTTGGATGATATACATGTGTGTATATTGATCATCTATATCTTATTGTTACTACCTTGGATCTTGCAGATCACATGCATCTTGTTGTTTTCCTCTCAGGAGTTGCCAGGACGGACATCATCACGTTCATAATTATAATTGCTAGCAATCTGTGCACGGTGGGTAAAACCGCCGTGAAATCTCCAAAACCATTTCATTGCATGTCAATGCAACGATTTATTATAGACGCAGCTCTAGAGATCTGAAAGGAAGGAAGAAATTTATTGAGGGGGGGTGATTTTCCCTTATGTAATATCCACACACACACACACACACACACACACACACACACACACACACACACACACACACACACACACACACACACACACACACACACACACAGAAATTTACAGACAACTCAGAGGTCGTCTGTGAAGACCTCCAACTCAGCCACACATTTGTCTCTAAGCCCGATTCTCACCTTCCATTGGCCAAACCTTTTCCTTATCTTGCCCTCAGGAGTCCCACCAGCCTTTCCATCATTTCTTGAAGAAAGTAAGTTGGGATTTGAGGGAAGATTTGAGATTTAAGGGAGGATTTGAGGGTAGATTTCAAGAAAGTAATTTGGGATTTGAGGGATTAGAGGTGGGGGAGATGAGGGAGGGGAGTGGCGAAGACCCGAGGAATGAACTGAGGAAGGAAGGGTACCGACACGGCACTACCGGCGCACTTTTCCTTTCTTCCCTCTCGTTTCCTTTCCTTCCCTGAATTTTGCCAGCTTCCCTGCACCTGGCAAATCCTTGAAAGGGCGAACCTGACGGACCATTGACAGCGTCAGTTCGGAAGCGGCAGTGCGGAATGGATTTGAATCTGTTACTAACGGTTGCCGTGTCAGCTTCAGGGCCTATCCAGGCACTATCTACCGTTGGCACGTGATGATCGTAAGACGAAGGAATTAACCCGAACTAGGTCGGAAGATTTTCATTCCGTCCCGGAAAACCAGCAGATATATATTGAGGCCTTATCGAAGGTGCCAACTCAGACGTAGGTCCGGACTGATCAGAAGAGATCTCAATCCTTGTGGAGGAGCCTGAGCGTCTAGGCTGTTACCCAACAAGGGTGTACTTGTCAGAAGGCCTTGGGTGTAGGTGTTCAGACCGTGCGTGAGCATTGGGCGGCTTTCCATCCCGGCGCGTCGTGCATATTAAAGCAGCTGTAACAGCCATCAGGGACCCCCCCTAACGAATAGAAACTTAACTCCAAAAGTCTTGCTTTTGGTTTTCGATATGGGAGCACCCGATGCCACGCCGTTTACAACTGACGCCCCAGTTAAGAGTGATGTCAAGGTCGTGTACGAGACGGGTCCAGCAACGTCCCATGCCGCTCCGGTGAGCTTTTACATGATCCCAACTGGATTTGACTTTGTTAGTGATGTTTACGTGCCTAAGTATTTCAGAGACGATGGGAACGGTTTCTTTGCTGTCTTTGTGGTGGCGTGGTGTCTCTCTTATTAAGCCTCCTGTGATAAGGCCCACTTCAACTAGGTCAAAACACAGGACGCTTGATGTTTCTGTTTTTACCTCGTAAGACCTAAAGGTGGCTCATGGCATGGGCCGCCACGTGTGGGTTTAGCCGTGAGCCCGCGGCATGCGTCGCTTCCGTCTCTCATCTGCGAAATGTAAGAGGTTCCAATAGAGGGATGCATTTAAATGTCATGGTAAATTTTCTTGAATGTTTGTGGAGCATTTCTAGCTGGTCGTAAGAGCCTGTGTCCAATGGCAGTACACATCGAGATAAAGGGGGCTTGATGGCATGCATCTTATGACACTTTGTGCCGTGGGGTCAGTGGAGCCTGTGGACAATCATTGGAACATTGACCGCCTCCATCGCTTTAGCTATCGCATCTCTAACAGCGCACAGTGGAGGTGCGTTTTTTTTCCCCCTTCTTTTTTAAATAAATAACTACCTGCTAACCCCTGACTTGAAACTTCAACAACCTGCAGTTTCCATCGCAAAATAGTTATCAAATAAGGTAAAGAAAATAGGGGCGAGGAGGAGCAGATGCAGGAGATAAGAAGGAGAAGATAACAACAAGAAAAAGTTTGAAGTTCAAATAAACTTAAGGACTCCTTATGGGGTTAAGAAAGAGGAAGTTTCTCTTCATAGAAAGCAGATTTTGCAAATGCTGATCTTGACATTCCAACAGGTGTTTCTACTGTCAAAATTGCCTGGACTACCTGTGCACATGGTAGGGAAGGGCCGCGCACACATCCACGGGCACGCTCACAGGCGCGCGCCTGCGCAGACGCACACACACACACACACACACACACACACACACACACACACACACACACACACACACACACACACACACACACACACACGCGTGCACACACATGGACGCACTAAGCTGCAGGTTGCGTAACCCGCTCGTCGCAATGCCTGAGTTTCCTTTACTGGTGTACTCGCAGGTTGGTTCACATACAAGGCGCAAAACTGGACCTACTACCTCTTCAAGCTGCTTCCGAAGACAGCGCCGCCCCAGCCCTTCACGCTCAAGGCACGCACCTTACTTACATCACGCCGGGCACTGCTGCTTGTGCTGCCACTGACATCCAAATAAGCATCTGGGGTCATGACATTGAATTAAGTATCTGTGGTCATGACATCACATTAAGCTTCTGGGGCCATGACATCAAATTAAGTAGCTGGGGTCACGACATCGAATTGAGAATCTGGGGTCATAAGTCATGACCCCAGATGTCATGACTCATGACATCGAATTAAGTATCTAGATGGTCAGTGTAGTAGCGGTTTCTGGATATTGTTGTGTATGTGGGCTCTGTATATGCCTTTGGGGCTCCAGAATGTACCGCACTTTTACTGTGTACTACCTGTGCTGTATGTGATAACACACCATTTAGACCGTGCATGGCTTGTGTGTGTGTATGGCTGAGGGCAATCTTTTGGTCACATACATGGACTTACACGGTTTCAGAATATCTGGAACCGTAGGTTCGTAAAGGGCTCAAGGGAAGAGAAAGCTCGTGACAGAGTTACTTGCGATGAGGATGTATTTGTGAGGTCGTAATTGGTTTGCGATCAGGGGGTTAGTATTTTGAATGCAGCTAGCTACTGTAACAGGAGTTGGGCGAGCAGAGGGAATCTGGGGAAGAGGACAGATATGGAAAAAGGGAAGATATGTGAGATTTAGAAAGTGGGAAAACGGAAGATATAGAAAGGCAAGATATAAATGAGGAAGATATAGAAAGGGGGGAAGATATAGGAAGGGAAGACATAAAAAAGGGAGATATAGGAAGGCAAGACATAGAAAGGGACGGTATAGGAAGGGGAAGATTTAGAAAAGGGAGACACAACAAACATATGTTGTGGTTGGGATGCAGTTTTGGATTGGGTATGTGCGCGGCACATCCAGCCTCCGCAAGCACATGCACAGCATTGCACACATCCCAGCCTGGCGCTACCTGAGGGTGACTCTGGCCGCTTTTTTGTCTTCCCATATTTTATGTCACTTGTTCTACTGTTTGAAAGCATTTACTTCTTAAGCCCTGCCTGTCGCATGCGACTGAGGGTGACAATCTCCGCCCCCCTCCCTCCCTCCCTCCCTCCCTCCCTCCCTTCCCCCAACCCCCCCCCTCTCTCTCGCTCCCCCCCTCTCTTTCCCCACCTCTCTCTCCCTCTTCCCCCCTTTCTCTCTGTCCCTGTGTGTGTGTGTGTGTGTGTGTGTGTGTGTGTGTGTGTGTGTGTGTGTGTGTGTGTGTGTGTGTGTGTGTGCGCGTGTGCGTGCGTGCGTGTGTGTGTGTGTGTGTGTGTGTGTGTGTGTGTGTGTGTGTGTGTGTGTGTGTGTGTGTGTGTGTGTGTGCGTGTGCGTGCGTGTGTGTGTGCACGTGTGTGTGTGTGCGCGCGGGCGTGCCCCCCGCTCGCCCGGCTGGGGGGGTGGGGTCATGTGGGTGACCGTATACCAAGGAGGCATTAAGTAGAAAGCACTGGTATGTGGGGTTCTGTGAGGCACTTGTGCTGCATCCCTCACCTGCCAGGCCTCTCTGTCCCGCCCGAGCCACAACAAAGCGGGGAAGTGCGCAGGAGGGGGGTATGATTGCGCAAGTGGTGGGGGGAGCGGAAGCGGCCCTCCTGGGGATCTCCATCATCGCGGCACTTGTGGTCATAGTGATGAGCGTTGTGGCGCTCCTGCGGCGCTCCGGCCGCCTCCAGCCTGGCAAGCTTGCCTTCTTAGGCAACGGCCCCAACATGACGCTCTTGATGATCTTCTCCAGCCTGTTCTCGTGCGCCCCCCCCCCCCCCCCGCGGGGGCCCACATGCCTGACCTCGCGGTGTCGCCATGCCTGCGATGTCGTGGTGTCGCTATGCCTGCGCTGCTGCTCTGCTGCGAGACTTTTGTTTGTTTGGGAAGCATCTTATGTTGTCTAGGAAGTGTATTATGTTTTGGGAAGCTTCTTATGTATGTGGGAAGCATCTTATGTTGTCTAGGAAGTGTATTAGTTTTGGGAAGCTTCTTATGTATGTGGGAAGCGTCTGATGTCACCAAGGCTTTCAGGTTCTCCAAACTCGAAGAGTTCTAGCAGCTTCAGCTCTTCATCTGTCTCTGTATCTCTTGCTTTTTTTTTTTCTTGTTTCTCCCCCCCCCCCCCCCCCCGGGGGAAAGGGCTATGCAAATTTTTGGGGATCGTAAACTGCAGACCACCATCTCCATGACAGGATACAGTTTTGACTGTGTGCGCAGTGTGATGAATGACTACCAGGTTACTGACTAGATTGAAAGGAATTTTGAAAATTGGGAAAAAAAAAACCAAAAAAAAAAAAAAACAACAAAAACAAAAAAAAAAAACAAAAAAAAAAAAAAAAAAAAAAAAAAACAACAAAACAAACAAGATTGGTGATGATGATGATGACGACGACGACCACGTCGACGATGACGATGATGATGATGATGATGTATGTGTGCACAGGGCGGCTCTGGGAATCCTGACAGTCCTCTTCTACGCGATGATGGCGATCGGCGTGAAGAGGGAGAGCAAGGTAGAGCTTGATCAGGACAATATCATTATCTGGCCCGACTGGGCTTGGTGGCTCACTATCATTGTGGTTGCCTTCTGGGGCCTCATTGCCGGGATTGCAAGCCGCGGTACGCCTCCCCCACCTTCCCTGTCCCATCATGCTCGGTTTGTTCTCATCTTTTCCCACGCCCCACCTATCCGCTGGTCCCTGCTCTCTCTCTCTCTCTCTCTCTCTCTCTCTCTCTCTCTCTCTCTCTCCTCTCTCTCCTCTCTCTCTCTCTCTCTCTCTCTCTCTCTCTCTCTCTCTCTCTCTCTCTCTCTCTCTCTGTGTGTGTGTGTGTGTGTGTGTGTGTGTGTGTGTGTGTGTGTGTGTGTGTGTGTGTGTGTGTGGGGGGGGGGGGTAAGCGTTTGTGTGTGCGTCTTGTTTTGGGGGGGGGGGGGGGTGAATACTCATACACCCGGGCCGCAGATCTAACCCGTACCTTACATTTCGTCTCTTAATATCGGCCGAGGGCATCTCAGAATCCACAGATTTTCTAAACGGTGTTGGCTGCGGCGGACAGAGCGCATTGCGGCAAGGCTGGCTTCTGCCACAGGGAAGGGAGGGGCCGCCTGAGACATGTCACATGGGTGTCATGTGGACCACATACGGTCGACGTTCTCTTCTGCCGGGTAATAGACTGATCAGTACTATGAGATCCAATCAGCACTAGCGCCATTGGGAAGCTGCAGTTGTTATGGTTGGAGACAGAAAGGGTCAAGCTGCGACAAGACAAGACAGTCAAATAAAGGGGCATGAAAAGCCGAGTCAAACTATGTTTTTTTCTTCTTTTAAGAAAAAAAGGAAAACATATGCCTAGTCGAATTATTATTATTTTTTTTTTTGGGAAATGTGGTTATTTCCTATTGGGTACTCGGCAGAATCTTTCGCTGCCCGTGTGCCTCGCAAGTTACCAGGTGGAAGCGATAGCGGCTGGTGGGAGGATGCCCTATAACTACTACAAAAGTCTGACAGTTCCAAAGGGTCGGGGGCTCGGGATTCGAAGACAACCGCTTGAAAACCCCAGGTCCCCAACAACCCCTTGGCATTGGCAGACCTTTGTAGGCGGGCATCCTTCCAAGGGTTGGCTTCGAAACCCAAGTCGATGTACTAGTAGCCCGATCTGGAGTGCAAGAGGCAGCCCAAGCTGTGCCAGCCAGTCGCAAATCAAGAATCCAGCCTTAAACGCCGTCCCGCCTCAAACTCAACACTCACGGGTGATTCCACATCAGTTACAAGCGTTCACGTCACCGAAAACCTGGAACCGCATGCTGACTATTCCCGCGCAACCAGCCGTGAGCCTCGAGGGAAATGGAGAGTCCAACGGATGAGGGGGCTGGTTTTTTTGACACCCCCACGCTGCCCCGTCAGCCTCGGGGCTGCAATGAGAGGAAAGCATCGGGGGGAGAGACCTGTGGTAAAAACTGTGGATGATTGAGGGTGCTGGTTTTCTGACACCCCCATGCCATTTCGTCAGCCTCAGGGCTGCAATGCGGGGAAACATCGGTTGGAGAAAGCTGTTTTAACAACTGTGGATGATTGAGAGGAGTGGTTTTTTGACACCTCCATGCCACCTCGTCGGCCTCAAGGCTGCAATGCGAGAGAGCATTGCCGGGAGGTACCCGTTTCAAAACTGTGAATAATTTGAGAGGGCTGGCCTCAAGGCTGCAATGCTACCCCGGGATGGGAATGTCAATTGACATCCCCATGCCGTCTCGTCAGACTCAAGGCTGCAATGCAAGAGAGCGTCGGCGCGGGAGGTACCCGTTTCAAAACTGTCAATAATTTGAGAGGGCTGGTTTTTTGACATCCCCATGCCGTCTCGTCAGACTCATTGCTGCAAGTTGCAGCCTGCAATGCGGGAGAGCATCCAGGGGAGCCAGCGACCTGTTTCAAACGGGTGAATATGAGCGGTGTTACTTAAGTAACACGTGTAACAAGCTTGTGACTCGATTGGAGGGCAGCGCATATGTTTATGACACTGGCCGGTCTTTCGTCCCGTGATTCGGGATTTACTGGATAATGCTGGGGATCAGAAGGTAGTTCATAATAATTGATTGCAGTAAGCAGTGCAAGGGGTCATGGAGGAGGTCAAGGCAATCTGAGACTTCGAAACGATGTGCCACTATGGCACAACGTACTGAAGTACTTCTGAGACTAGTCTTGGAATTAAGTTGCTCCACATGCATTAATGCATTAATTAATGCGTTCCTCTGGCACAACGTACTGAAGTCTCAGAATTAAGTCCCTCCACATGCATTAATGCGTTAATAATGCATTAATTATTGCATTCCTCTGGCACAAACGTACTGAGGCCTCAGAATTAAGTTCCTCTCCATGCATGAATGAGTTTCTGAATGTTCAGAAACTGCATGCATCTACATGCATTCTGGGACGCATCCACATTGATTCTCAGTCTCTGGTATGGTGTGCCACGATGGCACACTGTATCAAAGTCTCACAATGCACCGAAGGCCACGACGGGTGACAAAGGTGGTCTCAATGCCCACAGAAAGCCATTAAAACAACAGATGCCCAGCTTCTTGAAGTTTGCAAGTAATATCCTCAAACAACTTGCGGAAACATGTCAAGGGTCAGTGACACTGCCTTTTCACTAGCAGGACTGATGACTCTATGACAGGGCATGCGAGCTCTTTTTTTTTTTTTTTTTTTTTTTTTTTTTTTTTTTTTTTTTGGTAACTCGCCGAGCCTGCATGCATCCATATAGTTTTCAATATCAAAAGAATTACATCCATACCGTTTATGCCCTTTACTCATGTGTTGGAGCACAACGAAGCCCTTAAAATGTCAGTAAGGCGGCGGTGAAGACCGACCGATCGACAGTGCTTAGCGAAGTTGGGCGAAGTTGGGGTTCTCACCCAGAAACTGTGATGTAACTTCTTCTGCATGATGGATGGATTTAAAGAATGAAGGGGGAATTTTTTTGGGGGGGCGGGGGGGGGGGGGTTCTTCATCCCTTGAGCCATAATGGCTGGTCCTGGATGTAATATTCCTTCCTTCCCTCCTTCACCAGAAGGTTGTCGAAGGATTATGAAACCCGGAGCTTCAACAGCGTCGCACAGCAGAAATCACTCAATCACGTGTTGCGGTTTTGCGTTGAAGCTAACTTCACCCTCACAGAATTGGAAGGATCCTACGCGGTTCAACCTCAGAGTGTGGTGGAGGCACAGGCGTTGTAGCGAACGATTACCCAGGTGGGCTTAGCTAATCGACAACGCTGGCGGCCCACCGTGGGCCCCAGACTGGGTGGGCGGGCCGCCGTGAGACCCCAGTGGGTGGGTGCCACCCACCCACTGGGTGGGCCACTGGCCCAGGTTCCGAACCCAGCTAACAGGACTTGAACACCGGACTCCGGACACCCGACTCGGAGGCTCCAGTCGGGCAGTCGGCCTCCGAGTCGGAGCCCGAGTGAGAAAGCATGGTTGGGAGAGAGTCCATCCGGAAACTGTGACTGTGAGCGGACCTTCCCACCTGGATTTCGGACTTGGAACGCGCAACTGGAGCGCGCCAGTCTGAAACCTTAGCAAACAGTTTTGCCAACAGGGTAGCAGATGAGCCGGCTGAGCCTATGCTGGCTATGGCCGACTATATAGTCAGACGTTCTCAGTACTGACTCACTACTGAGAAAGCATTGATGGGGGCGAGCCATGTCGGAAATGTGAAATGTGAGCGGGTCACTGTGTGGATTTCGGAGACAATGCGCCAGCATGTGGGCTGAAACGTTGTCAGACATTATTACCGGCGCACGTATGCAGCCGGCTGCATACCTGATGTCCACCACCAGAGATGCGTGTGCCGGCTGTAATGTGTGTGTGTGGTGGTGTGTGTGTGTGTGTGTGTGTGGTGTGTGTGTGTGTGTGGTGTGTGTGTGTGGTGGTGTCTCTCTCTCTCTCTCTCCTCTCTCTCTCTCTCTCTCTCTCTCTCTCTCTCTGTGTGTGTGTGTGTGTGTGTGTGTGTGTGTGTGTGTGTGGTGTGTGTGTGTATGTGTTGTGTGTGTGTGTGTGTGGGGGGGGGGGGTGTGGTGTGTGTGTGGGGGGGAAAGGAGGGAGGGGGAGAGGGAGGAGGGAGAGAAGAGAGAGAGAGAGAGAGAGAGAGAGAGAAGAGAGAGAGAGAGAGAGAGAGAGAGAGAGAGAGAGAGAGAGAGAGGGGGGGGGGAG
>KV908418.1:190345-235345 GCA_002005505.1 Botryococcus braunii
ATGATCATGATCGTGACCTCACACCCTCCGTGCGGTTGTCGTGGTCATGATCATGACCTCACACCCTCATTCTGTACATGCACTGTTACAAGGTTGCGCGTGTGCATGTTTTACAGGCAAAAGTGAAAGATTTCAGTCTCTGGCTCCCGGTGCCCGAACAGTTTTGCAATGTGCCTGCAGTTTGGGCACGTTCTGGGCCAGGGCTGGTTTCAAACTTGCGGCGCAAATCAGGTTGTGCAACAGCACCGGCTCGGGTTGTGCAATGAATTTGTTAGGACCTGCCCGCGTGAGGCGGTGCTCCAATTATGTCGGAATTTCAAGATGCTGAAGTTGCTTGCAGATTTGTTAGAATCTGGCTTCTGTTGGGGGGTGCAACTGTGTTTGTTCATTGTAGGAGCTTTTGCTGGAGGGTTTAATGGCGGCTGGATCCTAAACCCGAGGGATTGGCATTAACCTCGCTCTTGCAATTCGCTCGAAAGACCTTCCGTGTTGCCCTTCGCAATGCCGAATGCGGCGATGGTGTGCGTTCCATGAGGAAGTTCCCTTACCCAGCAAGCCTTAGTTTATAAAGACAGGTTGTTAAGGCATGCTACGGGTCCCCGCACCTACCAAGCCTGAACACATGCCCACATGCTCACGTGCTCACACATGCTCACATGCTCACACATGTGCACATGCCCACACATGCTCAAGTGCACGATATTGTGCATTACTGTTTGGGTCCCGTCATGAGATCACCCACCAGGCCGTAATTACATAATTTCATGTAAGGCATGCCGACTGTATAGCCGAGGCTGTACGGCCATGGTGGTGGTATGGCAGTTTGTGAAAGGCTTGCGAGGAGTGTTGCGGCTGTACATTGCACGCTGAGCAGAGTTTCGAGAGCTGAAAACCGTACTCTACTCCACCCTAAAGACTTATTGGGTGGGCGCTGTTGGTTCGTTTGTAATGCTGACAATTTTCCTCATGAAATAGTGTAAGATTCGCTGGTGTGTATCAGGTGCGTGCGTACGCGCGCGCGCGCGCGCGCGCGCGCGCGCGTGTGTGTGTGTGTGTGTGTGTGTGTGTGTGTGTGTGTGTGTGTGTGTGTGTGTGTGTGTGTGTGCGCGCGCGCGCGCGTGCGCACGCACTATTTTGCACACAGCAAACGGAGGAGCGAGAATATCCGTACCCCCATTCATTTACTCGAGTGGTAAGCTTACCCTTAAGGGCAACTACTGTTATAAACAGCAAGGAGACAACGACCTGAGTCGCAAGCAACCAGAGTCAACATGCCAACTGCTTCGAGCCTAACCCAAACTCCTCAGAAGTAGGCAAGAGGATGTGGGGCCTAACGAGCCCACTCACTTGGATTAAAGAGTCTACTTATTTGCCCACTCATTTGCTGAGGCATTTGGGCACACAAGCCAAATTGAATAAGCTTGAAGGCGATCCTAGGTAGTTCGATTCTTTTACCCTCCTGTAACAGGAGTCCTGTTTCCTTCCTCTTCCTAAAGCGAACCCCTCGTAGCTACCTGCAAAATGGCTCCGAAGGTGAGGTAACCCTGGAAGTGGCCAAGATTTGGTCACGTCTCGGAAGAAGGAAGAATTACACCAATCCAGCCCAGAGGGCATGATGAGATGCAGACGGAAGAAGAAGAGAACATTCGGGTCACGTCTAAGGCCCCAGTAGCTAGCTGCAAACCAGCTCGCGAAGGTCAGGCAGCCTTAAAGTGACGGAGATTCGGTCACGCCAAGGAGGACGTGCCCGAAAAAGTGCAGGATCCGCGAAATCTTACGATGGATCCGAGGCGAGTTCGAGCCGCGTCCCGGTCCGCATGGGGATCGATGCGGCTCGGGGAGGTCTAAAACGAGCATCAGTGAAAGTTTGTTGTGATCAACTTTGGGCAAATGTGCCTGAATCAATTGCATTCTCGGCACGGAAAGTGGTCGTTTTGTTCGAAAGAATTGGCTAATGGTCCGGCACATTTGCCAAACGAATTTACCAGGACCCGATTGGCCATCCTGTGATCTGGAGAATCAGAATTGCATCGACCTGAAATCGCCATTCAATCGGAAGTCCAATACCCCTCGCGGATTCCGTAGGCTCCCACAAGAGCACCAGTCTCCTGCAGACCCGTAACACCGGATAAGGTCATTTGCGAGTCGCAAATGTGCCTCACAACGTCGTTAATGTTCCACACAAGGCCATGGTACAGTGTATTCGGCTGGGATACTTTTTTTGTTGTGCACATGTGTGTGTGTGTGTGTGTGTGTGTGTGTGTGTGTGTGTGTGTGTGTGTGTGTGTGTGTGTGTGTGTGTGTGTGTGTGTGTGTGTGTGTGTGTGTGTACGTGTGTGTTTTACCCTTTTAAAAACCTACCTCGCCGGGGCACCGGGGGTAGGGGGGGCGGGGGAATTTGCTTTAAAACGCTTTGGCCCTTTATGTAATGAAGAGACTCCCAAAGGTTAAGTCGTCATTGCACAGGATGACGCAGAGGGAGTTTACTCATCATTGACGTTGGCTCTTGAGAGAAGGTTTACTCGTCGTTGAAGTTGATCAATTGCAGTAACGCTGGCTCAATTGCAATAACGTTGGCTCAGTTAACGTTGCAATACCGTTGGCTGAGTTGCAGTAATGCTACTGCAGGTGAACAGCCCACCAGCACGCTGCTCGGCGGTGTGGCAGTCTGGTATCACCGGTGGGGGGAATCTTGCGGTTGGGAGGAGACTCTTGCTGCGTCCCGTCGTTCATTCAAAATTTAAAGCGAGTCATAACATTATGGTTAACCTCACCGCAAACCATGTATCCTGCATGTGGGTAGGCGGAATCCTGGGGCCATGGACAGTCCAGGCTGTAGAAGCAATTACGACGCAAATAGATCCACCCACTGGACATGTTGAGTTGAGATTTCCACACACACACACACACACACACACACACACACACACACACACACACACACACACACACACACACACACACACACACACACACACACACACACACGCACGCGCGCGTGCGGGGGGGGGGCGAGAGGGAGGGAGGGAAGGAGGGAGGGTGCGAGGGTGGGGAGGGGGGAGGGGGGGGGGAGAGAAAGAGAGAGAGAGAGAGAGAGAGAGAGAGAGAGAGAGAGAGAGAGAGAGAGAGAGAGAGAGAGAGAGAGAGAGAGAGAGAGAGAGAGAGAGAGAGAGAGAGAGAGAGAGAGAGAGAGAGAGAGCGAGAGAGCGAGAGAGAGAGAGAGAGAGAGAGAGAGAGAGAGAGAGAGAGAGAGAGAGAGAGAGAGAGAGAGAGAGAGAGAGAGAGAGAGAGAAAGAGAGAGAGAGAGAGAGAGACGGGCCGGGGGGGGGGCATGTGCTTGTCAGAATCAGCTGATTCGTTGCACTACAAGGTCCTCATGCATAACATTAGGTTGGCAATAGTAGAAGGACGAGAAACGCTTTCGGGTACCCTTATGCAACAACTTAAGAAACTAGGATACTATATAGCTGACCATGTGCGGTTTGATAGAGCCTTGCAGATTGACATTTCACACGTAAAGGATCTATTAGACCATAAAAGCGACATGATATGGGATGACCTAGCCATCTCCCCTCGCTCTTGTGCATCCCCAAGAGCTTTATTCTGCAGATACCAAAGGTGGTTCGCACGTCCGTCTCATGTGCCTCGGCGTAAGAGTGCGCTCAAACTCTACCTTCCTAATCGTCCATTGCGGACCTGTATGCGATTGAGATTAGGGTGTCATGACCTTCCTATTGATAAAGGTAGACAACAAGGCATCCCTCGAGACCAGAGAATTTGCACGAGGTGCTCCTTAGAGCTCGTTGGTGATGAACATCATCTGTTGTTCACTTGTCCGGCTGTACAACATGTACGGCAGCAGTTTATGCATCTCTTCCAACAAAGGAGTCGATCTGTACAAACGTTTATGTGGCAAGAAGACCTTCGAGGGGTTGCCAAATTTGTGACTAGAGCACTGGAGAGCTACCTAACTCCCCCAGGTGCTGTGCGACCTTAATTGGCTAGGTATGGGTCAATTATTGCATTGCCGTCCTCTTCAGCCACAGTGGCTAGTCTTGAATGTAATATTCCTTTCCTTTCCTTTCCAAGCTGTTACAGACACCCGCATTTGCTTTTGCTGTAGTCATCACAGAGTTTGTTGGCAGCTTCGCTAGCATCCTGCTGCATTTGAAGGTAAACGTGAAATATATCTCTTTTTGTAGCCTCAGTTTCTGCATACCTGCGCCCTTACTTCCTCGTTCCTTCTGCATAGCCCCCTGTGCGCATAAGAGTGTCAGGCAGCTTGCACAGAAGTTTGCCCTTAGCTTCTAGGGCACCTGAAATGCCAGGGAAATTTGCGTGAGGATCCTGGGGACACTCCAGGGTGTCACGTTTTATGACAGAGCCTGCACGGGACCAGTTTTGCCAGAGGGTCAGCAACCCTATAGATTCCCAATCTGATCTGATTATGGAACATCTCCTTCCTGATCACTGATCAGTGATCAGAAGATCGCACACTCGTCTTACCCCAATGATCAACAGAACATGAGGCCAATTCTTCTGCGCCTGTACGAAATCCGGGCCAGCAGCCTGAAATCTAGAAGATTTCATCGAGTCATTCCCCTCACTTAAATGGACACGTGGAATTGGCTTCCCTGAAGTGTCTTCGTCTGTAGATGCCCAGACGCCGCAATAATGTACAGTCCGCGCTTCAACACGTACAGAACTTGCCGCGTGTCCTAGCGGTAGTTGCCCTTTCCTGAACGGATAACTTGGCACCAGCTTCCCAGTAGAATTCACAAATCTTTTAGAGTTCAGGAGAAATTGAAGGCAAGACAACCAACAGAGAATATCAAAGCCTTTGGAAATCTGGTTGGCATATAAGGAAGGGCTTCTGCTGGGCTCTACTCTCTGTAGATCGGCGTCAACCTACCCCGTTCGAGACGATTTACTGAAGGGAACGACAACTGCGGCTCTTGCAATCGAAGCTTTTGCTGCGAACTTTGGTAGTTCAGTGCGATTCAATCATATTGAGAGCTTGTGTTGCTGGTTGTTTTCTGAGGCGAAAAGCTAAAGTACGACTATGCCTGAAGCCACTATGGGAGTGATTTACCACCCGACCAAGGTAATGGTACAGTCTATGAAGTTGAATTGTTTGTTGTAGTACTTTTGTGGGTTGGGGTTGAGCAGCGTCTTATGAAAATAGATTTAGGGTTCCCGCACGTCTTGGCATGCCTTGTTGAGGGGACTGTAAAAAGGGGAAGTCTAGAAGCTCCTGTCCTCCATAAATTTAGTCTGTAATGCTCAAAGAATGCATAATTAGGAATCGTGAAGGTACCGAAGTTTGCTTCCGAATACTTTGATAATAAAGTATCGATAGCTGCGACCAGCATATGCTCCTTGTCTAACCTTTTTGAGGCTTTCATGCAGAAACTGCTGGGAATTCTTTGTGGCATGCTTACAACATCCCTTGCTCTCTTTATCGCCGCTCTTACAGGCCACAGCACAGGTACTTCACAACTTGCGTGCTTGTCAGCCCATGCTGCAATTGATACTTTCCCTTTGAATTTGCTTTCAGAGATCTCCTAGTTGGTCCTCCGTATATGGGGGTCGCAAAGATTTCTACTGTTGCAATCGTCACATTCACCGGGACCAGGCTTTAAACGAACCGGTGTTTGCAGGCTGGTTCTACTTCCGAAAGAATGACTTCCACTATTTTGCGTTTGAATTATTCAAGCATTTGAAGCCAAAGGGCAGATTTGATCTGCAGGTGAGTACACCGCTACTTCTTCCTTTCGACCCTAACGCTGATGAACTCCACTGGTCTGCCTCACATTTGCGATTTTCAGTGGAACCCAGATGGATATTAGCACATGGCATGTATGCCGAAGTACATACTTCACAATTGTGCAACATGTTCATGCAGGCCATCCGGCTTGTAGAATCTGATGCGAAAACAATTGCACCTCATGAGCATACATACCGATGTAAATTATTATCAACAAATCATTTTCTGCTTTCCAATCCGTCCGATTCCTGACAAATCAACTCACAGCCGAGAGCACGTAAAGTTAAAGAGTACAGCTTTGCGCACATGCAACTTTCTCTGTGTTTTTTAACGACTAGCCTTGACTGAGGGTATCGGGGTGCAGATCTGGATCGGATATGTCAGGGGAACCAACTCAATTCGCCAGCATCTGCTTACCTTCACTTCTGGGATACCTCACTGGGACTGGCTCTTTGTACGCCACCCTTCCCTGCCCCTTCTAACATCCTTATCACCCGTCCCTTGAGGTTGTCAAAAACACTCCCTGGTACTGCATCAGTTGATCATTGCCTGGAAGCTGATTTCGGAAAATCAGAAGCAGTCCCTGGTATTGTAATAAGTCCTTGGTTGTTTAGTTATTGATTGGTGAGTTATTGATTGGGGGACTGTAAGAAGCACTTACTGGCGTTGCATTAATCCGTCAATGCTTGGATGCTGGTTTTGGACCATCAGTAGTCCCTGGCCTTGTATTCATTCAAAGATTCAAAGCTGAGTTGGGATCAAGAAAAGCTCTCTCTGGTGTTGCATTAAGCATTCTTTGTTTGGATGCCGATTTGGGACTGTTAGTAGCACTCCCTGGTGTTGCATGAACGAGGTAGTGCTTGGAAGCTGTGATTTGGGATTGACAGAAGCACTGCGCGTGCTTATGTTCATCATGAGCAGAAGCTGATTTGGGACTATCAAAAGCCCACCCTCGCATTGCATTATTCACTGTTAGTGCTTGGAAGCTGATTCGGGGATCATCGGCAGCAAACAGACACGAAGGGTCAGCAACAATGGAAAACGTCGCAATTGCAATGAAAAGTCTTGCAAACAGATACGTGGGGTCAGCAACGCAATGGAAAATTTCATTATTGCAATGAAACGCAATGAAAATTGTTGCAGGACGAGGGAGCCATCGGAGCCGTCATTGGATGGACGCAAGCCGGGTTCCTGATTGCTGGCTTCTTTGCTTGCATCTACTTGCTGATCGTCTTTGTGAAGGAGCTGGTGGCGGCCCGCACCAGCAACACCGCCGACAAGCTCAGCTGGCCCCGCTTTGCCCCCCTCAAAATCATCTACCCCCTCTGCGCCACCTACACGTGAGGATTCCCCCCGCTCGCGCCCAATCCTCCGCTCTACCTTTCTTGCCCCCCGGTGTACGCGTGCGTGCGTGCGTCCATGGGTGTGTGTGTGTGTGTGTGTGTGTGTGTGTGTGTGTGTGTGTGTGTGTGTGAGTGTATGTGTGTGTGTGTGTTGTGTGTGGGGTGTGTGTAGCCTTTGTCCCCTCCACCCACTGACCACCATCTCCAAAGAAAAACAAGGGATGAAGAAAGCATAAAACACAGAATGAAGGATGGACAAATTAAACTGTTGGGCTTGTGGCAGGACCTTTCCTTGTGCCCACCTCGGCAAAACAAAAAGAGGGCATTGGAATTCTTGTGCAATGTCAGTCGCGTGGCCAAGTTGGTACGCTGGGCCTTGCTGTATGTTGGAAGAGCTGGAGCTGTTCTTGCTGTACAACCTCCACTCCTTCTTTCTTCCCCCACCCCCACATAGTCCCACACCACCAATCAATTCTTCACCCGATCAGATAGCTCCTTCACACTTGAAAGCTTCCATAGGCCTTAGATGGTGTCAGAGAAGGTGTTTAAGTGAGTAACACTCGCCTCACTTATAACATTTTTCTAAACACTTGAAGAAAACTTCTGTAGGTTTCTGACGGTATGGACGTTTTCGTCAAGTGCATATATAAATGTTAAAAGTCTGCCTGATCGGCGCACGCAGTAAGGGACATGGAAAAGGTGAAATGGTTGACCGTATTGGCGGGGTTTCTGAAATGGTTGGCCTAATTGTTTGGGTTGTGGAGATGTTTGACCGTATTGTGGGGGGATTCAGGGCCCTGTTCTTCTCCATCACAATCTTATTCCTGGTGGCCACCATTCTGGGGTCGGCGCGCAAGACCCTGCGGGAGCTGGACTACAAGTGCCTGGTGTGGCCCGACTGGGCGTGGTGGCTCACCATCATCAACGCCTTCATCTGGATCGCGCTGTGTGTCTTGCTCCGCAAAGGTACGGAGCCGAGCTTCTCCCGGCCGCTTTTGTTATTTTGTGATTGTTCCTGGTCAAACGTGCGTGAGTGCGAGGTGCTTGCGTCCCGGGGGGGGGGGGGGGCAGGGAGATAGCGTGCGGGGGGGGGGGGGGATTGCCCGATGCTCATGCTGGTGTTATAAACATCTGTTGATTGTAATGCTGGCGCTGTATATAACATGCGGTTTCGGTGATGCTGGTGCTATACAACATGTGGTGATGTTGATGCCGGTACTTTACAGCATGTGGTGATGTTGATGCTGGTGCTATGCAACATTTGGTGATGTTGATGCGAGTGCTACACAACATGTGGTGAGTATTGATGCTGGTGCTTTACAGCATGTGGTGATGTTGATGCTGGTGCTAGTTTAGAACGCGCAGAGGTGGCGATGCCGGTGTCATGTTGTTATATTTTGTTATTTGAGGAGATGCTGAGGCTCGCGACATGATATGGGACGATGGCGGGGCTGATGCAGAGAGGACCAAGTCAAGGGCTTGCGTGTCTGCCGCAACCGCAGACGCTGCCCCAACGGATTCGCCCGTGTAATTACATCGCGCCTGTGTATCTAGATCCCGTTCCTGAGCATGCCCATACGGTTCTGCTAGCTCCTCTGCAGACTCCTGTCTCAAACAAGGAAACCGGCAAGGAATGTCTTGCAGTGTGGCAAAGCTCAACCCTTGAAAGGATGGGGAGGATGCAGCTCATATTTAAAAAAGGAAACCGGCAAGGAGGTTCCTCCAGGGTTGCAGCTTGCAAGGCTGGACCCTTAAGCTTGGGCGAAATGCAATTCATATCTAGAAAAGGAACCGGCAAGGAAATAACTGCAGGGTTGCAAAGGCTTGACCCTTCCAAGTTTGGGGAAGTTGGAATTCATATTTAGAAAAGGAATCGGCAAGGAATTACCACCTGCAGGGTTGCGGGGCTTTACCCTTCAGGGTTGAAGGAGATTGTTGAAGGACATCGTTTATTGGTTTCAGCATAGCCCGGCAACCTTCCAGAAGTGCGTCTTCCTCGAGGTCTTTTGGATTCAGCAGTGCTTCGCGGAAGTAAGACTTTGTGCAGTCTGTGAATAGGATATCACCCCCCGTCCCCTGCTTTTGGGGTTTTTTACTTGTTTTGTTCACTTATTTTATTATCACGGGAGAAGCTCTTCCCTGCCGCGATCTGCTCCACCTCCTTACGAGGGCGTTGGTCGGTGCACTGCAGCCCCGCCTGTGGAATGCGGGGGTTGCATTACAAGTTTCAGTGAGGTTCCATTTCAAGTTTAATTTATGTTTCGTTGAACAATTAACAAAGGAAGTTGCGTGGGGTTGTCGTGCGGCATGCCTGACTCGGGAAGCATCGGAAGCATATGGGATAGCAGCGTGCATTTACCAAAGTGATATCACCGATCATTCTTTTTCTCCTTTGCAATGTTGATCAATCTCCAGACGGCAATATTCATTAATCTCCTTGGATATTTTCAATGTCTGACGTCAGTCTCCTCGGGTATGTTCAATGTCAGAAGTCATTTTCCTTGGCTGTTGTCGCACCAAATGACTCCAGACATCGAGAATACCCGAGTGGAGTCAGGAACAGGCAAATAGCAGGCAATAGCACTAACAGTTACAGAAACGAGGGGTACGCAATTTCATTTATATTAGTTTTATTATTCGCAGTCATTTGCGTCCGGTCAACCATCTGAATGTGATGTAGTCTCAAAAATGCCAGTTTTGAGTGGGCCCTGTCGGCTACAGAAGTTGGGATATCCGACTTTCAGCCAGGAGAGTGTTCACAAGCGTATGGCTAAAATCAGACATATCATTGCTCCAAAAGGTAGGGCTAGTCCCGAGAGGGCACTGCGCTCAAACGGTTTGAGCGTTTGGGCTTAAATCAGACAGAGCAGTGCAGCGCACTGAGTTTACGCCTAGGTCTGATATCGAACACGGCATTGCGCCACACGGTAGGGCTAATTCAGACAGGGCGTTGCGACAAAGCGTATGGCTAAGATCAGCTGAAAATAGAAACTCATAGAGAGGCCAAATGCTGTCATCGCAGATTCAGACGTTAACAGGAAGGACAATGATATACCGCCCAGTATTGAGGCACGAACACAATCATCAGAATCAATAAAAGTGGGCAGTTGAGCTTGTTGCCGCCCCCTGGTGAAACCTGAAACTCCGAACAATTCCAGTCAAAATTAGTCGAGGTAAAGGCTCTGGGTCTGCTAGGATATGGGCATCCCCAACCCAATAATGGTTCTCCTGGGTCTCCTAGGACATGGACATCCCCAACCAGTTAATGGGGATCCCCTACCACAGGTCCCCTACCATTATAAAGGGATCCTCTACGACAGGTGCAATGGTCAGCTCAGCACTACGCACGAGCGGACGGCTTGCAGATCTCCCAGCTTTGCAAGTGCCTTGTGTCGGTCCAGGGCACCAGTCACCCGTCCGTGCCTCTTCGTTTTTCCGAGGCATCTTGGCCTGCATTGTATGTTGCAGGCCAGGAGACAGGCGCCATGGCAGATCATGGAATGACAGTCCCCAGTGATTAGCTCAATAATTTCTCAAATTTGGGGACTGAAGCCTAAGTTGGCCACGTGAAGTGACTAGTCCCCAGTGATTGTGTTGGAACTGAAGTCCAAGATTGGCAACATGGAGTGACTAGTCCCCAGTGATGATCTGGTGCCTGAAGCCTGAATTTGCAACATGGACACTTGCACGCACGTGCACCACCTTTGTTGTTAGATCAGGCAGTGGCATGCGATGTGATTCAGGTTGAACAGGCAGCCGCATGCGATGTGACTAGTTTGAATTGGCAGTGGCATGCAATGGGTTTGAACCTAAACACATGTGTTTCGGAGCAAATTGCAACAGTATGCGGGCACTTCGCATGGCATTAATCACCGGATCCAGCTTAGTTGAGCGGTGTCTTTGGACTAGTTCAGCTTTCAAGTCAACAGATCTCCCACGAAAGTGTTTCATGCGTCGCAGTATGAACATGGCTTCCAACACGCTCAGTAAAGTTTTGAGGTGACTGCATCTCATATGACTACATCTCACTGTGCATAGTACGCCTGTAAAGTTTTGAGTTGACAAATCCTCATGCTGCGCCTCTTGGCGGGAAGGGGATGCAAACCAATTTAAATGTAGGAAGTGAATCACACCGAAACCGCAAACAACGTATCCATCATGCGGGTGCGTGGAAGCCTGGGGCCATGGAACCCATGTAGAATGAAGAGTGAAGCCCTTCTTAACCGCACACCATAAATCCTGCATTAAACCATTAACGTGTGATGAGATCACTGATATATGCCTACGTGCATTTGTCTGTGGGGTCTACCTACGTCTATGTAGAGACGCAGGTGTCGACAAAGGATCCTCGGGAGGGGTTAGAAGGGAATATGAGGTCGGGATGGCTCCTTCAGAAGGGCCAGGGAACTCGCGCGCACACACACACGCACGCACACACACACACACACACACACACACACACACACACACACACACGCACGCACGCACGCACGCACGCACGCACGCACGCACGCACACACACACACACACACACACACACACACACACACACACACACACACACACACACACACACACACACATCTCGCGTTTCAGCCTGCTCTTGGTTCACGAAGTTCTTCTTGAACTGATATGGGCCGGAATGTGAGGATTAAATGTACTGCACACAGAGGAGATATACAAAAGATACTGCACATTAGCACTACGCAGTATACCTGCAGGGAAAAGCGAGAAAAACGAATAACAGACTCACAAAGCTCAAAAGAAGCCAATTGCAGTTATCAGTCGCCATCCGGTTGCAATTGTTTGGATCTGAGTGAAGGAAGTCAAACAGCGATATAGGAGGTCAAACAGCCATATGTGAGGTGACGATAAAGCTTCTTCCCCCTGGGATAATTCTCTTGTGCCTTGACAAGGCGGAAGCAGTGGAGATGAACGGAGTACATCACGTATGTATACACTGAGACTGGCCTTACAGTGAACAAACCTGGGATGACGATAACAAATGCTATCATTGATGGGCGTCTTGAGGCACACTCGATACTGGCCTTGCGGCAGGCACACAAAGGCGGTAACCATGTAGCCCAGCAAACTTGCACATCGTCTCTTGAAATTCAATGACGTATAAGACTTATAAGCCTAATTAGGAGTTAGAATTGGCTTATACAAGTCTTATACTTAAGAAATAAGATAGACTTAGGAGTAATTTATAAGGCACTAGGAACGTTACAGACTTGAACCAACTCAGACGGCAAACAGTTGCACTTCAACAGTTTTGAAGATGAACCCACGTGGGGGTTTCTACGAGCATTGATCTGATGACGTGGCCTACAACCCAGGGAGACATCCTATACACCCATACAGCTGTGAATCTTGCACATTACTCGGCCGGAGCACCCAGAGGAATTTGGGGGCAGACTCCCCACCGGCCTCTTGATGCCCATGCAATTGTCACTGCAATGACCAGCAATCTACCATCCATGGGAGATACTGATCCACGTATCCTTTCCCCCAAAAAAAGGCCTTACCAAGATTAACGTAAGTTGCACACTAATTCATTTTCTCAGTATAACATATACACGTCGTAAGTTACATTTTTCTCAGTATAAATTATAATTTATACTGAGACAAGGTGCCAAGGGGCGCCCCGTGAGCATTGCAACAGAGTTAAGACGCACTAGTAGAGCAAGCCAAGCAGACGACTTCTGCCAGTCTTACTCTCCGCTGCCCGATATTGTCTGCAGGCAGAAATGATCACTGCAAATATTCATACCGGCCCGACTGCTGTCACAATTATGTAAATGTGTACTCTCCTGCTGTCACAATTACGTGATTGAGTACTGTCACTGTATACGCGCACAACTGTGCTGACTCAGCCCTAAAGAAGAAGAGAAAGACGAAAGGAGCCTGGTCCCGCCCCAAAATCACTTGACACCGCCCTATAATCGGCGCCACGGGATTGCGCCCGTGCATTCGATCAGAAGCTCGAAAGAAACTCAAACCAAGACTGCAGGTGCAACTTTACACCAAGGACTCTATCAGTAGACAGGCGCCAAGGCTGTGGTAGATGCTGAGGAAACAATAAGAGTTTTAAACCTCTGAGACTGATATATTCACATTTACATTTAAAACCTCTCCAAATTCAGTAGTGGTGTGTTCGGCTTTTGTGCACCTGCACCACGCGCATATCTAAAACTCACCCCACACCAGCTCCTCCCAAACTTCTTCCGGATCTAAAAGGAAAAGGTCTGTTTCGGATGAGGGAAAAAGAGGAACTCCAATCCCTGGAGGCGCCGCCAACTTCATCACAGCCGACGGCCCTTGCTACTTCAATTAAAATTAAGAGTGAATTAAGAGTACTTCATTTTCCAAGGTACTACTGGCCTGTGATCAGGGCCTAACCTAGATCAAGGCCCCCAAGGGTGCCTAAGCAGGCACACCCTTGCCACCTTCGATGAAGTTCACATCTACGTCTGCACAGGGCATCTGCATTGATGTGTTCGCACATGGCTAAATCTGTACAGGGTGTGTCGCACAGGCCTGATTTTGCACAGGGTGTCTCGCACAGGCCCGATTCTGCACAGGGTGTGTTGCACAGGCCCGATTCTGCACAGGGTGTGTCGCACAGACCTGACTCTGCACAGGGTGTCTCCGACAGGCCTGAATCTGCACAGGGTGTGTCGCACAGGCCTGATTCTGCACAGGGTGTCTCGCACAGGCCTGATTCTGCACTACACCACTAACCCCGCACACACAGCTGATGCACAGGGGGTGCCCAGACCGTACCAAGCCAGCATTCTAATGACCCATCATTACTTCTCGTGGGCACGAGTCAAGTTCCTCTGAACTTCACCCAAATCAAATCCAAATCCCAAATCAAAGCCAAATCCAAGCTTTCCCCTTGGCCCTTTTCGTCCCCACAGCTAACCTCGCAAGTGGCACTCATGGAGCAAGGTAGTTGAACGACGTCTGCGTGCGCTGCAACCCCACCTCGCAGACGAAGCCCCATGGGAAAAATAACAAATGGCACTTTTTCCCAGGGAAAAGTCCTGTCCAATGATGAGCCTTTGCCCTGCGTCCCCACCTCGCAGACGAAGCCCCATAGGAAAATAAAAAAATTGCACCTTTTTCCCAGGAAAAAGGCCTGTCCAAGGATGAGCCGGTGCTGGGCAGTAATTGCAGCAAAATTGCTAGAATTGGCAAGAACCGACAACACTTCAGAGCGGCGGATGAGCTACCCGCACACCATCATTAGCAGCACACATACCGCCGTTAAAGGCGTTTTGCTTGGCCCAAAAATCGTCCCACAATCACCCGAGCCCACACAACCGTCAATTCAGTCGAATCTACGGTTGCGCACACCATCCCCTCGCAACTGGTCTTGCGTTTGTATATCGAAGACCACTTTGCTTTTGAGATACCAGGGGCCAGCTGCCCCTGCCCAACCCCATTCGTGAATGGTATAGATGCCAAATATATAAACCAGATTAACCCGGTTAATGCAATCTCCTCTCTCTACACAGACGACAAGCCATCCATGCAATATGAAGCAGTAACCCAAATGTACAACCCTTTTGAAAACTGTCCACGCATCCATTCCACAAAAATGCTGTGGAGCAGTACATGACGTAGTAATTTGTAAGTACTCACTTCAAGTACTTAATAGTCTTCATATTGGAGAAATTCTCGTGCCTCCACCCACAGCATGTTTCAAGAGTACTTACGCCCACCCTCCGAGCCGCTCATTGGCGCTATTCTGCACTGTGTTTGCAGAGACCTCCCCACAGTTTCAGACGCTAGTGTACTGCAAAGACACCAGTGTACAGCAACTGAAGAAAGATGATGCAGCAGACCTCGCCGCAGACAAACCGCGTCACAAAACAAAAACAAAACAACGCACTATAGTACATGTGCACAAAAGACAAAGGTGTGCACAAACTCACACACGCACCCCCCCCCCCGCGCGCGCGCACACACACACACACACACACACACACACACACACACACACACACACACACACACACACACACACACACACATGCACGCATATGCACTTTCAGGGTTGGACAACAGTCCAAGGACTGAACACTTGGGGAACACCAACTTGTGTTCCCCACCCACATCATTTTGGATGCGGGGTTATTGAACACCCACAACAAGCCCTCCGCACCTCGATCATGCAAACGTGCCCTCAGTTTTGCATGCATCGATGCTGCTGCACAGCTCAGCATCACAGGACCAAGAGGATGTTGATACTTGGATCAGCACAATCACAGCCGTGCAATGCACATGGCTTGACTAGAGTCCAAAACATACTTCTTGGAAAGCAAAATTGTGCTTCTTCTTCAAAAGCAAAAATATACTTCCAAAAGCACTGGAAAATCCCCCAAGGTGCATCGCTTGCAAATGAATCAATGAATGAATGAACAATGAATGAATGAAAGAATGTGCCCGCATGCCATGTGATGTATCCTCACAGTGGTATGCCACATCAGCGAGACAAGGACCGCGAAGGAGAAAGTGCGGTGCGAAACACTTTCGCAGCCGCCCAGCAATTACGAGGAGCAGCAGCACCCCCAAAACAGGTCCGACTCGAAATCAAAACCTTTCAACAAGGGTGCTTCCAAACGACTGCACGAAAATTTCAACAGCTGGGCGTGTTTTCAAACAACTGAGTGTGTCTTCAAACGACGCAACCAACTGAGCGTGTTTTCAAACAACGCAAACACAGACAGGGTTCGTCCCTGCAAACGCACTTACCCCTAGCTCACGCTCCCCCACCCCGGCATCAACAAAACTCCTGGGGACACACCCCGCGTTCAGCAACACCTCCCTGGCCTCAAACACAGGCAAGGGTCCATCCAAGATCGCTCCAGCCGGGAAAGGGGGGGTCGGGGCGCACTTCGGTTTAAAAAACCAAAAGCGGTCTTCCATCAAAGTTCATCCCCCCGTGGCGGGGGGGGGGGGGGGCCAGACGACAGAAGACGACAGAATGAATCCGGATGCAAACACACCAGGGATTGGGTTCATACTTCGCAACACTTCTGCAAGCTTAATGAGTAGCCGCACACAGGATCTTCGAACCTCGGATCTTAAACTCGTCATGAAAAATACACTTTTGACTTTTTGTCTTTATGGAAAAAAAAAGGAAAAAAAGGAAGAAAAAGGAAAAAAATGAAGAAAAAGGAAAAAAAAAAAGGAAAGAACGAGAGTCAAGCAAAACCCCTGCGGGCTGATGCCTGATTGGGCTCTGCTCTGACTTCTTTTGCTTGTAAAGGAATCGGCAGCGCCCTCTCCTTCGTTAGTGCAGGGAAAGCTTCTGCAAGAATTCTTTCCGAGCGCATTTTTCCAGGTAGTAGTGAAACACCATTGGAAGCCCCCATCCAAAAATTAAATTGCCCAGCAGTACCAACAGAATCTGTTGGCTGCTGCCCTCGAGCCAGGCCCCGATCGTTACAAAGAGAGTTGCCAACTGTGCGTTAGCATACATGTTGTGTGCCATGCTCAGCGGGCATTGCCCAAACACTATGACGCTGCCATGTATCAAGGAAAAAGATGTGGGGTGGCGGATGCTGAGCTGGTTGGGCTTCAAAAGTATCGTCACGACCATCGAACCAAGGAGGTTGTACAGGAATGTTCGGCCCTTAATGGCTTGATGCCTGCAACAATGCGTGATGCTTATGACGCGCTCAGTTCCATCATTGCCTTGCTCATATTGCAGGACCTGCTAGATCGAGCTTCAACACAGGAACTCTTGGAGATCAAACTCCTGTTTGACAAGGAAAAACCCAAATGGAGGTACAGACTCCTTGCATGTACTTCTAACACACCCCAACATGCGCCCACGCGTGCACACACACACACACACACACACACACACACACACACACACACACACACACACACACACACACACACACACACACAGACACACAGACACACAGACACACACACACACACCGGTGAGAGACGCATGCCACAACAATCCCCCTCCAACAAAAAAGGGAACAGCCTAACCTTAAAACGGACTGGCCCTCTGTCTCCATCAGTGCCTTGCAGGCATCCTCTCCCCAATGGGCCACTCCTTGTCACTCTCCAGCACAGACTTACAGAAAAAGCAAGGCCCTCAAAAATCTCAAAGGACTCAATGTATGGTGGAAACTCTGTACGAGCCCGTACCTCCATTCAGGATGAACGGCCAGCTCATAGGCTGCCACAAAGTGTGTGATGACCATCACAACCATACAGCAGAGGGCTATACACCCCCACACCGTCTGCTCCATCAAAAAAGGTTTTGCGGCACATGCACACCACGCAATGGCCATAATGACGTTGAGGGCTATCGATGTCCCCCTAGACTCGCTGCGCGCGAAAAAAAGGCAGCGTTACTGCTACGAAACTCCACAGAAGAACAGCATACCCTCTAACAGCCCGTGGCAAGAAAACCCGCTGTTGTTGCTCTTGACTTTACAGGCCAGCGGACAGCTACTCACGTGCTATTCTACCGACGTTGTGCCACAGTCGCTGACACTTGCACATCAGTTTCCTTCAGCAGTCCACACTGACGAACGATTTTCCATGATTACAATACTAGTGATAAAATACACGCAATAGCACGTCTCAGACGTGCTATTCTAAGCAAAGTGGAACGAGCCATTCCCAGGAAGCGGCTGGCCTTTGCAGAAGGGACTTACCGTGCTAAATGATGCAGAAAGAGAATCTCCAGCCTTTCATGCACAAACTGCAAGCTGGAAACCACCATCACTATATAACGCTTGACCCAGCCACGGCCGCCCGTAGAAGTGAGTGAAAACGGTCTCAGACCTAAAGCGTAGATCAAAAGTTACTAAAAACGGCTGCAAGCTCTGGTATCAGAGCCCTAAGAGAGAAATTAGCGAGGTGATCCAAAGCTCTTGCCTTAGCAAGCTACGGACGGCCGGGCATCGGTACGAGCCAGACTGCATGGCAGTTGCAAACAGGGAATGCGGGAAACGAGGGGCGAAAGAAGGAAGGGTAGCCTAAGTAGGCGGCGGTTGTACTGTACAGCTTGGTCATTGGCCAACCGGGTGACGTACTCTGTAGGGTTGCAGTACAATGTACAACACATACAACTCGGAAAGGTATGAATAATCGGACAGATCTGGCGGCTTACAAACAAACTGCTTCTCACTTCTGTTTCATTGTTCACCTTGAGATCAGATAGGGTGTGCCCGTCAAAAGTGTAGTGTTCCGGCTCTGCGGGGTGTAGGCAGCCGTCCTTGCGTATCCCGAAGCCATCTTGTCCATCCGAAAAAGGTGCGTTTAGTGCTTTTTCCCGATGTTGTATTGTCGAATGTTTCGGAATGAGAGCTATTTGAACATCTTGTGATATACAAGGTTCCCTTTGCAGTTAATCTTGTTAACTGATATTTACAGGACGCATGGCACATCTGCCGGGCGGCACGGAGCATACATCGGCTCATAATGGTTTCACTGATACCAGAAAGACAAAAGATGAGCAGTTCATAAGAGCCAAAAGGGGTATGGAGTCTGAAACTTGCGACGGGAACACGTTGACCGGGAAAGATCATACTGGCAGCGCTGCTAGATTAAACGACCACTTCATGCCGGAACTGTATAGAATTCCCAGAGTAAGTTTATTTGTCATTTTTTGTACATAATTTTTGCGATTTATCTTTGTTGCAGGGTTACGTGGCCCTTCGTTCAAAATGATAGTGGATCCTTTTAGATAGCTGACCGACCCGTGTTTGCTGCAGAGATTTTTAATTTTGTTTCCTGTGTTTCTGATACTTATTTTGGGGTTGTCTGTTGCTCCCCTTTCAGGCTACAAGTCAGGTGCGCCCATTGGGTGTGTAAACTAGAGCAACATGAATACGGTAGTATGTCAGACCCCTCTCCATATCCATCATTTTTTGTGCACGTTCCTCTCTCCAGTATTTTGGTTAGCCATTCATGCTAGTTCGGTAAAGCTATCATTCTTTTCTTCGGTTTTTGCTCTGCATGGTGGGAGTCTGTGATATCTTTAATTTAGCGCAATGTAGCAGGTCTGCCAGAAAGAACTTTTACTTCCGCTCAGTTCAGGCTTTACCATTCTTTAGCAAATGCTGGTTCATGTTCTTATCCAACACCGATGCTGTGTCAGGCCAACGATCTTGCAAATGACCTTGTATACCACAATCTATCGCATGACGTGTTTGCTTAACTCACTCTTGCACACTTGATGGACAGGTTGGGCATACTACCAACAGAGCAACTACACTTTTGGGCTATTTGCCATATTTACAGGCGACGCTAGCCCATTTACTTTGAAGGCAAGTGCACTTCAGAAGAGCTTCCAGTGCATCCCCCTCCATATACATCTCTCTCTCCTATGCAGCACACATTTTACCACCACCCTCGTACATCTACCCCATTCCCGTTGACGTCCAATTAAATGCGCGCATGGTTGTGCATGTACCTCCCCCCCCCCCCCACACACACACACACACACACACACACACACACACACACACACGCACCCACCCACACACCCCCCCCCACCCCCCCCCCCACACACACACACACACACACACACACACACACACACACACACACACACACCCCCCCCCCCCACACACACACACACACACACACACACACACACACACACACACACACACACACACACGCACGCGCGCCCACGCAGAGAGAGTAACCGCCAGTTTCTCTTGAACCTGTTCCTTATGCGCTTCATCATTTCTGCCAGAGAATGCTTTCACGTCCGTGTGCTGTCACATTTACAAATTCACCTTCCACTATGTACAGCCATGCACCCGTTCGCCTCAAGACGGGATTAGGGTCCCTAGTACACCTTCACCCTCTCTTTCTCATCCGCCTTCAGTGCACATCGCAGCTTCTCTCTTTCTTCACATGTCGTAGGTTACTGCAATTGAAGAGGCCGCCCCCACCCCTACCCGTACCCCAGGGATAAAAATTACACGTGAACCTTACCTACAAAAAGGAAACATAAAAGTCAGGAGCTTCTCCTTTTGGGCCTGCAACTTCTTCCTGCAAGCTGTTTTCAGAAACACCAAATCCAGCAAACATCACTACAATCGTGCCAGATATTCATCGGTAGTATTGTGGCAGTCAAGTCCTTGTGAGGCCGGGGTCCCAAAGCAATTGCTCTATGAGTTCACGCTATAACTTAGTGTGTGTATTTCCCTATGGCCATACCATGCCTTTCCATGTCCATTCCTTTGCGTAAGCGCTCAAGGGTCTAGCACCATCAAGATTGTGAAAAGGTCCTCACGAGGACTGTGTGGGGGCGGGCTGCAGATTTGGGTCGGTTATGTTAAGGTATGTTTCATGCCTGCGTTGTTAGACTGGTGCTGTACTTAAGGGATGTCCCGTTTTTCACCCCTCAATTACTCCACGATGAGGAAGGGTCTGTTGACAATGCCGTCGCGCTCATGAGCTCAAGCTCTCCATAAGAAATAACGACAAATTTTGCTGCATATTGCACATTTCCTATGCACGTTTCCCATAGAGATGTCTTGCATGGTGAACATTTCGTTGCAGTTGCGTTTTCGTTTGCATCGTCTACAGCATCCGAAGCTTTGGTAATTAGGGGTCTGCTGTTGCTCCAAGCAGGTATCTTAAGCATAACAGAAAGAACCTTGGAAAGGACCACCATGCACCATGCAAGACATTGTACTTAATGTCTCTATTTCAGAATTCTTTCTAATTGAACTGTGAGCTGGACTTTTTGCAGCTGCTTTTAATGCGTTTGCAAGTCTCTGCAGCGCAATTCTGTATAAGGCGGGGGTGTAGATTTCGTCATATGTTTCGAGTATGTATAGCTGTGCGTGCTTGCTCGATCTGGCATTCCAAAAGCATGTGTGTGTGCCAGTCTGCCTGCGTGCATTGCTGTCTGTCCACTTTAAGATGCCTCATATGCTGGCATAGATGTGTGCCTATGTGTGCATGCGTGCGCACCTGCCTCTGTCTCTCTCTCTCTCTCTCTCTCTCTCTCTCTCTCTCTCTCTCTCTCTCTCTCTCTCTCTCTCTCTCTCTCTCTCTCTCTCTCTCTCTCTCTCTCTCTCGCGCGCGCGCGCGCGCGCTGTGTGTGCGTGCGTGCGTGCGTGTGCGCGTGCGCGTGCGCGTGTGGAGAGGAGGGGAGCACATCCTGAGTTCATGTGCGTCCCTCTGTTCCCATGGCTTGAGTGCGTGCAAAAAACAGATACAGTGAACAAGAGGCTGTCTTACATACTATCTATTTTCTGAAGTACGTATGTATATTCACTCTAGACATGTACATGTGTGATCGGTATGTACAGTACTGACAATGGCCATACATCCCTGATCCACACATTTGCTGGTGACGGTTCGGGGCTGGACTGTGTGCAGGGAACAGATACAGTGAGCAAGAGGCTGTCAACCTACACAGGGGACTCCCCTTACCTCTACCTCCACGTGCGCATGCATCCGTGTCTTCCCCCCCTCCCTCCCTCCCTTCCCCCCCTGTTGCTCCTGCCTGCGGTAGGTGCTGGTGTCCATATTGTTGTTTGCATGCAACCGTTGTCACTCCCGCCGGCACCATGATCTTTGTCGCTCCCACGGGATTTTGCATGTAGAAGGGTATTCCTAGTGTCAGAAAGTTATGTTATGGCTACAACAACACTTCAAGGAATAGTATTGATGAAGGCTTCTTCATCAGTTAAAATGGGAAGTAAAACGGGAAGTACACTTCACGTTGGGTCACTAGATCTGTTTCTCTGAGTCTAGACCGGAAACTATAACCAGAAGTGTGGCCTTAGAATGATTTGAAGTACATTCGATTGAATGAATGAACCTGAATTCATTTTCATGAAAATTACATATAAAAAGACCGGTAATGAGACATCTCTACTACTGAACCACTATCATTGAATTTGCAATGTACCGCTTCCAAGAGGCTGAGGCGGCATGGGGGGGGGGGGGGCTCAGGCAGGAGGTATTGAATCACATTGTGATTCAGTACCGATGCAATCAACATATCACATCCAAGAGGCTGAGGCGGCATTGGGTGGGTGGGGGACAGGCAGGAGGCATCGAATCACAACTGCGATTAAGTACCAATGCAATCAATACATCACTTCCATTAGGCGGAGCGCGGCATTTTGGGGGGGGGGGGGGGGGGAGCTTAGGCAGGGGGTATTGAATCACCATCAATGTATCATTTCCAAGAGGCTGATGCGGCATTGGGGGGGCGGGGAGGCAGGAGGTGAATTGGGCAGGACAGATCGTGGGCGGTTTCGAGTGCGGCATCCTGTCGGCCTCGGCGCTGATCTGCCTGGTGTACCTAACCTTCTGGGCACTGCTGCTGGCCAAGAAGGGGGGCCGTCTGCAGGGGCCGGCCTTCCGCTGGGTTCAGGATAAGCTCCTCCTCCATCAGTTCTGGCCCGTAGCCCTGGTCATGACGTGCGCCCCCCTCCGTGTCCCTTGCCACCCCTCCAGATCCCTCGTTATTCTGTCGTCTTCCCTCCATATCCATGTCCATCTTCATCCCTCCATATCCCTCGTTAAATGTCCAGACACGTCGCTGTTGCGTTCAGTGTTTAGGTTTGTTGTCCCTATCCATGTCTAGAGCGACATCCCGGTGTCACAGGGGCCCTGCTGCGGAGTCGGTGATGATATTGCTTTAGACGACTGGAGAGTGATGATACCCTCTAGACGGCTTAGAATGTTGGTATCCCTCCAGAGGACTTGGAGTGTATGTTACACCTCTGTAGAGAGTGTGGAGTGATGCTTTCCCTGAAGAGGGTGTGGAGTGGCAATATCCCTGTACAGGATGTGGCCACATGGAGTGAACGATATCTCCCTCCACAATTGACTTCTAACAATTGCAATTGTTAGAAGTGTTTGAGAGTATGTGTGCAATACCCCCCCCCTCCCTCCCTCCTCCTCCCCCCCTCCCTCTCTCCCTCTCTTTCTCCCCCCCCCCTCTCTCTCTCTCTCTCTCTCTCTCTCTCTCTCTCTCTCTCTCTCTCTCTCTCTCTCTCTCTCTCTCTCTCTCTCTCTCTCTCTCTCTCTCTCTCTCTCTCTCTCTCTCTCTCTGCGTGCATGCACACACACACATACACACACACACACACACACACACACACGCACACACACACACACACACACACACACACACAAACACACACACACACACATGCAAACTACACAGCCCATCCTTCTGCGAGGGAGTGCACATTGTCACTTGGCCTACTAGCAGGGGAGCGGCAAGGCCTCCTTGGGCACCCGGATGAGGTCATGCGGGGCGCAGGCCGTGCGTCTTGATCTGCACACCAGCGCTGTTCACCCTGATCGGCATCGGAGTGGCCCAGAACTCGCGCGAGAAGCTGGGAGCCGGCTACATCCCCTGGCCCGACTGGTGCTGGTGGCTGGCCATGGTCGCGGGCTTCCTTTGGCTTGCCCTCACAGTCTACGTCCATCATGGTGCGCCCCTCTGCCACGTGTGCTCAACGAAAGCGCCGTTCAATGCTCTAGTTGGCTAAACATGAGGGTTGCAGGAAGCTTTTAGCTTGCGAGCGTCCTGCAACTGAGGCATTTGGGTTTGGGTCGTTGAAACATTAATGGGCTGGTCTTTCCAATCTCACTCTTAAATGGGGCATTTGGGTCATCAATTTAGGCATTTGGGTTTGGGTCGTTGAAACATTTATACGCTGGTCTTTTCAATCCCCCTCTTAATTATGAGGAAAGTCAAGAAGATGTGGAGTGATATTTTGTCATGCGTCGATTGAGTTTTCAGTGTTGTCGCCGCTGCGGGTTGCCAGCTGGCTGCTCGCCAGGTGGGACTTGTAGCATGAAATATTTGGATTCGGCTCGTTGAAACATTGGGCTGGTCATTCTCTTTCACATGCTTAGCTACGCTCACGTAAGATTCGGCTATGCTTCGAGGGAGACTTGATAAGATCGGGTGTTTGTTGCTGTACAGAACGGAGGAAACAAAAGCGGGCTTTGGCTGCAACGAAGGCCTCTCCCGTGCCGCAGTCGACTATTGTCTGATCAAAGCATCGCCGGCGTCACGTGCTGATGCGCACGTGTTGGTTGTTAACACTGTACAGTACACGGGACTTTTACAGTACGTCGCTGCTCTGCAGGTTTGTTGGGCGGTAGCTATAGGGATTGTACAGCCCTTCTATACATGTACCCTATTGGTCTGCAGGTCTAGCCAGTCTTGTAGCCTGTTGGTCTGCAGGTGTACACATGTTGACAGCCCTGTAGCCTGTTGGTCTGCAGGTCTGTCAAATCTGTTGTTCTGTAGACGGGTCGGTTAGGATCTGCATGGTGAGGACACGTCGTGATCACCTCGTGACTGATCAGCACTTCAGAGTCGTGACTTGATCAGTCCCAAAGCGGTTATTGCCCCTTGGATCGACTGGCTAGCTCTTAAGATCTGGCGCTTGCTTCTGCCCCCTATGTAGGTTAATTCTAGAGTTCTAGAATAGTCACACATGCGCAAGCTTATAATTATAAGTGCAGCACACATTTTGAAGAGCGCGCAAGTGTGCCCTGACCATAGCAACTGTACATATGCTAACCATATGAAGTAGGTATTTTGATTAGACTCTGTATATATTATACATGTGCGTGTAGCATTGCTTGTTGCTGTACATACCATACACGTGCTCCTGACTGTACATGTCGATCAACATGTTACATTGCCCTGCTGACCTCGTTTTGAATCTGCGTAGATGAACTTGTTTAGCAAATTGTACCGCTTAGAAGTTAACATGGGAGAGTCAACATGTTTAACATGTACATGTTTAACGTATATTTTCCTGTATTTATTCATGAATTACTACATGTAGGACCCATAATTTTACATACTTGAACTAAGTACATGTGGAACGCTGTACAGTAACGTCTGCACTGACACGTGCAGAAACTCTGGTCGAAAGAGAGTAGAAGAAAGGCGTTCGTCTCTTACGAGCTGTACCTCACATTAATGTTTATTATTAAACACTACATCGAGACCGTTGCTGGTGCCGTCGTCAGCCACGTGGCGTAGACGACACCCTTCTTTGTGCACATATATATGCACAAAGTTAGATACCTACCACAGGCTGCGATTGGCAGCAAGTAGATCTTGACAGTAGATTATTGCATCATTTTGAAGTCGGCACTGCCGTACAGGCATGCATGAGCTTGAAAGTATGCCCAGTAAAGTTAAATGCAGAGTTCACTTGCAAGAAGTTCGTGGGCGAGTTCATGTGCAGGAGGAAGCTTAATAAAGTGAATCAACTACATTCTCAGATGCACTTCTGGGATCTGAAGTAGTGGGGTTTCGAAGTCTTGCAGTATAGCACCTATTGCAGTGCACTTTGGCACGTATTTGGAAATTGGTGGTTTCAAGTCAAGTGTTAACAACGTTGTGTGGTATAGAAGTGTGTTGAACAGGATGGCCGGGCCAAGTGCGTGTGTCAGCTGACTGCAGTCGACTAGCTTAGAGTGATGGCTTCATGGCCTGGAGCCGGTAGAGAAAAACTTTTGGAACCTCAAAACTTTTCGGAAGATGCCTGTATACATAACAATTAACACAAGAAAATATTTTGCAGATGTACATGTGCAGTTGATGAACGGCATTACGAATGCCTGTGTGGTAGTACAATGCATATGCAGGACCTCGATGCATCCATTTGTGATTGCCATTGAGTGGCTGACGTTGGGCCTGTTGGTACTATATAGGTATATATATCCAGGCACGTACGTGTACGTGCACGTGCTTGTGCAAGTCTAAATGGTATTTTCTTTGGCCGCTTGAATTCAATATATGACTGACCAATGATTGTCATTGTACGATGTGAGGAGTGGCCTAATATTTGTCAACGTATCTAGATATTTATCTGGATATCCAATCACGTGATTACTTTATTCTGTCAATCGATGGCTCTGGATCCGTGGATATATCTATATAGGATGGTGCGCGCGGAGCACTGCACTGGCCACTTGTGTCATGAGGAAGAGTTCTGGTCCGTGCATGTTGAGTATGTATATATACATATGTCTTACACGTGGTGCACCGTATTCATACATGTCCATGTATACATGTACTCGGTATATCAAGCATTTCTGCTTGCGGCGTCACCTGCAGTGATGGCACGACGGCAGCGTCAGTTCGTAGCCTGTGGGAAAAACCGTCCACGCTACAACGTTTCCAGGAACAGCACACAGCACTCTCCAACAGTAGAGGTTGGTCAAGGATACCAACATGCTTCGGACAAGTCTTACAAATGATGTTAACTGCTCTCACTCTTGCTAAAGACCACGTAACACTACGCCTTGCCTGATAGCAGAGTTCAGCACCAAAGAGGCCTTGCGATGTCTACTTTACGTCACTAGAATACAATAATAGTTCATCAGTAACTCAGCAAGGTCTCTTTGTGATGTTTGTACAGTGAAACTATCTTACCGCCACAACGGTGGACGTCAACATAAGTCTCAATGAGGTCAAACATTCAGTGCGCTCTCGTCATGCACTCTCATCAATGCACACAGCATTAATATCTAACTGGTCTGAATGTTTGAGCACAATCGTATCTGGAACGACTTTGAGAATCCTAAACACACCTGCAGTGATGGCACGACGGCAGCGTCAGTTCGTAGCCTGTGGGAAAAACCGGTCCACGCTACAACGTTTCCAGGAACAGCACACAGCACTCTCCAACAGTAGAGGTTGGTCAAGGATACCAACATGCTTCGGACAAGTACCGAGCCGTTCCTGGGCTGCCCAGGGATGGCTCGGACTGCAGGGATCCTAAAGTACTACCATACGTAATGTCTATTGAGAACGCATATCGTACAAGTCACGTGTTATGTCATTGAGGTACGAGTATGATCTATACCGTTCATAAAGGGCTATAAAGGCTATAGTTTACACTGCTGTTGATGGCATGTGACAGGGGATGTCACTAAGTACAGTATTGACCAATTCATTCAACACTTCCCCTTGACAGCACCCTGTCACCTATGTCATCTTCACAAGTCCAAACCCTCGCCTGTGCATCTGGAAGGCAGGGCGAGCGAGAGGCTTTGTCAGCATGTCTGCCTTGTTCCTTGCAGACTCCACATAGCAGAGTGTAACCTGCCCCTTTGCAATAGCTTCACGTGCAAAGTGGAAGCACACTGCAATGTGCTTAGTATACTTGCTATACAGTGGGTTTTTCAGGTTAGCAATGCACCCCTGATTGTCACAGTATAGCTTCACTGACCAAGGAGGAGTTCCGATTTCCTCCATGAACCCACGCAGCCAGTTAAGCTCCTTAATAGCCAGACTGGTTGCCATGAATTCTGCTTCCACAGTGGAGGTAGCAACTGAGTGTTGCTTCTTACTACCCCAGACCACAGCACTGCCAAACACTGATAGCACATATCCCGAGGTAGAATGCCTGCTGTCAATATCGCCAGCATAATCTGCATCAACATGACCTTCTAACACAGGCCCTTTCCCTCCCAGCACTAAGACACACTCTCGAGTAGACTGAAGATACCTCAATACCCTCAAGCCCTCATTCATGTGGGCAGTGGTGGGAGCGTTCCGGTAACGGGACAGAACACCCACAGCCTGAGCTATATCAGGTCGAGTTGTATTAGCAATATACAACAGAGACCCAACAAGCTCACAATATCTATGCCCGGGAGGCAGTGGAGTCCCAGACCCAAAGCTGGTCTCACCCACTGTAACCTGCGGCATCCCAGACATCACAAAGTCTTTACTCATGGGAGTATCGACTGTACGTGACTCAGCACTCACCCCAAACTTCTCACACAGTGCATCAATCTTAGGCACGCAGCTCAGTGATAAGCACCGATTCTCTCTATCTCTCAGGATCTGGCAGCCCAAGAAGTCCTTGACTTCACCAAGGTCATGAATCTTGAAGCTTGCCAACAGCTCCTTTTTCACCCATTCTATCTCTTCCGCACCCATTGCCACAATCAAAAGATCATCAACATACACAAGCATGTATGACAGCTCCCCATCCTCGTGTCTCTTTATGTAAACTCCCGCATCGCTCTTACACACTTCATATCCCATACTCAGCAGCTTCTCATTCAGGGTCTTGTGCCAAGCCCTGGGAGCCTGCTTCAGGCCATAAAGGGCCTTACGCAGTCTGCACACAATGTTGGGGTTGCCATTATCAAACCCAGGAGGCTGTGTCACATACACCTCCTCCTCTAATTCACCATTCAAAAAGGCGGTCTTTATATCCACCTGGTGAATTTCCATGTTCTTTGCTGCAGCAGTTGCTAGCAAAGTCCTCCTGGACCCATAGCTACTGGTGGGTGCAAAGACCTCATCTACATCAACTCCAGGAATCTGTCTACAGCCCTGGGCTACAAGCCGAGCCTTAAATCTCAACACGTTCCCATGTGCATCAGTCTTCACAGAGAAGATCCAATGCACAGGGATCACCTTGTGTCCCCTGGGTCTCTCAACGTACTCCATCACCTCGTGCGCATCAAGAGAATCTTGCTCCTCTTGCATTGCCTGGCGCCAGAATTCCCACTGAGGGGATCTTTGCGCCTCCCTGAGGTTTCCAGGGATTGGCACCTTGGACCACCTCACCCCAGGTATCTTACCCTTTGCAGGATTCAGATTGTGATCATGCACAACATGGCTATCCTCTCTAGGCTCACACGCACGTGCTTCCACTACTCTTTCGCTCGAGGTTACTGCGTTACACACCTCTCTGACTCTCTCCCACTCTGGAGGTGTCTGCAGCTTTCTCTCCTTGGAGGATTCACATGCTGCTCCACTCAATCTGGGTCTTACATCACTCATCATGTCCCAAATGCACTCATCACTTAAAGGCGCAGCATAATCTGGCACTGTGCGACACCCTGCAGTGGTGTCTCTCTCATCCACGCTTGTACTCTCACAACACACCTGTGACTCCCCAGTGTGTCCCTCACAAGCACGCAGAGCCTGGCCATCTGAAGACTCCCTTTGTCCATCAAGTGTCTGATTGGAAATCTCCAAACTGACCTCTCTTGCCTCACTCTCAGCGCTTACATGATCAGACATGCCCTCCAGCCTGGCCAAGTCCTGTCCATTAGGCTGAGCTTCCGTTGCTTCCCCTGGGCAAATGGCCTCTGACATTCTCCTATTCTCTCCATCACTCACATCTCCATCATGTTCCACAGTGACCTCAGCTGCAGTCTCACGTGCTGCTACTCTCTGATCATACCGTTGCTGCCGGGTCAGCCCGTCTTGCCCTCGGACACCCATGGCCCCAACTTCCATTCGAACACATTCTTGCACATTATTCAAACGTTGCATGTGTGACTTGGTCTCCTCGCCTCCTCGCGCCAGGTTCTCCATGTGTCCGAGTACGGACCAGCTGTGGCCGGACTGCGTATGGCTCAGCTCCGAGGAAGTGGGCTCCCCGTCCACGTTGACACTTGAAGTCTCAGAATTCTCACAGGGGTTGATTGCACATGGGGTAGTTGCACAGGGGGTGGTTGCACAGGGGGAGTCAGGTCCGGACTGCTGCACGTTGACCTCTCGGTTGCAGAGAGGCTCAGGATCATCTGAGTCCCAAAAAGACAACTGACCCAAGGACTGCTGGCCCTCCTGTTGTACAAAAGGCAAGGCAAAGGGCTGCTGGACTGCATTTGGACTCACAGGAGACATGGTGCTAAGCCCCACTCTGTCTGCGCCCCTTAAGTGCTCCAGAAAAGTAACATCTCTGCTTTCTTTCCAAATCCCGTTTCCCATATAAATTCTATATGCCTTTGACACACTGGAATACCCTGTGAAGAGACCAGGGGAGGTCTTAGACTCAAACACTCCCCTTTGGTGATCAGGTATGTGCACATGTGCTAGACAGCCAAAAGTCCTGAGCAGGGATACATCGGGCTTTACCCCATGGAAGGCTTCATAAGGCGTCTTGTCACGTCCAGTCACAGGTCCCATATTGTACAGGATGCAGGCTGTCTCCACTGCTTCCTTCCAGAGTGACTGTTTGGCAGCTGCATGCAACATGAGTGTTCTGGCCTTCTCCTTGATTGTTCGGTTCATCCGTTCAGCAACGCCATTTTGCTGAGGCGTGTATGCTGCAGAGGTCTCAAATTTAATTCCCTCCTGCGTACAGAAACCCTTCAATGTACTGTTGAGGAATTCTGTCCCCCTGTCAGTACGAATGCACTTAACAGAGCGGTTCAACTGCCTCTGCCAAAAAATCAGGAGGTCTCTGACTGCACTGCTGATTGCATCCTTGGTTTTTACTGCCAGGGCTATGACGTAGTGCGTAGCCTCATCCACAATCGTGACAAAGAAGCGCTCCCCAGTAATAGCTGTAGGGGAGATGGGGCCAACTGTGTCCAAATGAATTCTCTCAAGGGGCTCAGTGGCTGCTCTGGAACTGGTTCCAAAAGGGGGACGACTGTGCTTTCCTTGAATGCACGCTTCACATGAAGAGTGACAGTTTGCGCAAGGGGAGAGAGATACAGGGATGCCCAGGACCAAATCTTCAGACTGCAGTCGCCTCATATTAACCTCCCCTGGGTGCCCCAGTCTACTGTGCCACAGTGCTCTCAATCTGCAATCATGAGCGACTGGTGCTCTGGCTGTGTTAACGAACACAGAGACAGGGTTTCTGACTGGACTGACCTTCTGCAAGAAATACAGGCCATTTCTCTGTGCAACTGAACAAGACCAGTTTTGAGCGCCACGCATACCAGTGTAACTTCCCACACTGTCTGTCACAAAACTAGCCCCATCACGTATAGCAGCTGTCACTGAAATCAGATTAGCTGTAGCTGAAGGAACACAATGCACATTGTGAAGCCACAGGGGTTGCTGTTCTGCACTGCTCAAGCATAGGGAACCAGTTGCAATTATCTGTCCCGTGGCATCTGACGTAGCCATATGCAAAGGAATGGGATTTCTGTGCAGGGTGGGGGAATGTAGCAGGGACAGATCATTGACTAGGTGGATGGTGGCTCCACTGTCCACCAGAAAACTTCTCGCTTCTGGCATGACGCGTGTTGGTGTTAAGACATTCAGAGAAATCATGGCAGACATACCAGAGGGTGGTGGATATCCCCCGGGGAAAAAGTTGTTGCCGTTCCCGCTGCCCTCCGGAGGTCGAGCCACTGCAGCCGACGCTTGATTTTGGAATTGCGGAAGCAGATTGGCCATTGCAGCCATGACTTGCTGCAGGTTCTGTTGCATCTTCTCGTCCGCCTCCTTCTTGAGGCAGTTCCTCTCAAAATGGCCTAGCTTGTTGCAGTAGCGGCAGCGCCTGTTGTCACGCCGGTCCCGTCCCTCCACCTTGGTCGATGAAGCTTGGCCCCCCTGGCCTCCAGCTTGGGTCTCCTGTGGGCTTGCAGTCCCTGGTGTGGTGGAGTAGGCTGGTGTGATGGCTGCCCTGGCCACAGGGGTGACTCTGGGGACCTGGTCGTTGAAGCCCAGTCCCTTGGCTGTGGTGGAGATGATCTCCCACAGTCCCTCCAGATCCTTCCCAGCAGATGAGGAGAACATCCCAGTCTCCTTCGCTTCCTCTGGCAGGCCCTTGATGATTGCCAGCTTGGCTTCTCTCTCCATGATGGAGTGCCCATTTCGCTTGAGTGCATGGAAGAGTGCCACCTTCCTGTTGTAGTAGTCCTCCAACGTTTCTGTCTCTCCCATGCTGGTGTGTAGGAGCTCCAGCCAGCGTGCTGTTACCTCCTGGTCTGCCCCTCCAGTAAAACGCTCTCGAACCCACTGGTAGGCATTGGCTGCCACTTGCATTGCAGCCAGCTTGGCACCCCACGCCTTGGGGACGCTCTCAATCAGCATTAGGAGCGCTGCTGCATTCTCCTCTGTGTCTGGCATTGGAGCTTCAATGGCTGCCTTGCACCTTTTGAGGCCACAGGCTGCCACATATGCCAGATCCCAGAGTGGAAATTCCACTCCCTCTCTGTCCAGAGTCACTGGACATTTGACATTCGTGGTGACGACGCCACCGGTTTTCGTCATTGCGATGCACATCTCTCCACTCTGCGCAGTGGAGTTTGCTGGCTGGCTGGGTGATGCACTGATGGAGGAGCCAGACCCAGCTGATCCAGACTCCGTTGCAGTGTGCTTACTTCTCGTTTTCATGATCACTTGTCTGCTTCTAGTTTTCATGATCAAGCCAGTTCTTCACTCCAAGCCTTAAATGACTTCCCCTGGAAGCACTTCTTCCTAGCTCTGACACTGAGTTGATCAGTCCCAGAAGTACTTCTGCTTTCCCAGCCCAGTTGCTACTGTACAACAATTCCTTCCAGCACTACAGAAGGAATAATTTTACGTGACTAGCTCGATATGTTTGAACGGCCAGACCTCACTCGTCAGTGAAGCTCGCAGTCTCGAAGCGGGGTCCGAAACCCCTTTTCTCCCTGGAAATCTGTCGTGCGTCACTGCAAGCTCAGCTTGGAAAGCGTGGGCCCATAACCTCAAGCATTTCTGCTTGCGGCGTCACCTGCAGTGATGGCACGACGGCAGCGTCAGTTCGTAGCCTGTGGGAAAAACCGTCCACGCTACAACGTTTCCAGGAACAGCACACAGCACTCTCCAACAGTAGAGGTTGGTCAAGGATACCAACATGCTTCGGACAAGTCTTACAAATGATGTTAACTGCTCTCACTCTTGCTAAAGACCACGTAACACTACGCCTTGCCTGATAGCAGAGTTCAGCACCAAAGAGGCCTTGCGATGTCTACTTTACGTCACTAGAATACAATAATAGTTCATCAGTAACTCAGCAAGGTCTCTTTGTGATGTTTGTACAGTGAAACTATCTTACCGCCACAACGGTGGACGTCAACATAAGTCTCAATGAGGTCAAACATTCAGTGCGCTCTCGTCATGCACTCTCATCAATGCACACAGCATTAATATCTAACTGGTCTGAATGTTTGAGCACAATCGTATCTGGAACGACTTTGAGAATCCTAAACACACCTGCAGTGATGGCACGACGGCAGCGTCAGTTCGTAGCCTGTGGGAAAAACCGGTCCACGCTACAACGTTTCCAGGAACAGCACACAGCACTCTCCAACAGTAGAGGTTGGTCAAGGATACCAACATGCTTCGGACAAGTACCGAGCCGTTCCTGGGCTGCCCAGGGATGGCTCGGACTGCAGGGATCCTAAAGTACTACCATACGTAATGTCTATTGAGAACGCATATCGTACAAGTCACGTGTTATGTCATTGAGGTACGAGTATGATCTATACCGTTCATAAAGGGCTATAAAGGCTATAGTTTACACTGCTGTTGATGGCATGTGACAGGGGATGTCACTAAGTACAGTATTGACCAATTCATTCAACAGTATACATACATGTACTTGGTATACGTGTAGTGTGTATGATACACGTGTAAACGTATATCGGTCAGCATATGGCATGATCATATCAGTTACCATGCATCATAGCGATATACGTGTAAACGCAGGATGTATACATACATGCTACGTTTGTTGCAACCCCTAATAATAAGGCCCCCAAAGTAATCTGGGGGTCTTCTGTACGCACATATTTTTGTTATAACTGGTATTTACCAGTACAATATGTGGGTTGTGCCCGTATGTCAATTCAGGTGCGCATGCGGGTATCCTTCAGGACTCAAGCCTGCGCAGATTTGCCTCATTAAGAAGTAATAACTATAAAGGCGGCCATCCATTAGGTGCCACCGGTGCAGGCAGGTGGATGGCAGGTGGTTGCATGTAATCACGTGCTCTGTACGGGATCCTCTAGGTCAGTGCATGAGTTCTAACTTGTAACACAGTACTGCGCAACGTAGAGGCCTCAACCATTCTACAATACTGCGGGTTGAGGCACTTGCCAGCAGGAATAACAATCCAATACAATACAATTCACTGCATTTGCAAAAGAATGCATATGGCCATGTTGGCGACTGCATCGGTTTCAAAATTTATTCCGTTGAAATATGGATGCATTTGCGCATATATGTATTTATATGCGCAAATATTAGGCCACTCATATAGGCCATATACACTATATTTATATCGTGTATATGCGCCGTGCGAAATGCTGTGTCTTCACTTCCCAATTGGGAAAATGCAGCATTTTGCTCGACATATGTGCAAATGCATCCATGTTGAGAATTACCCTCCGTTCATCCCAATTCAAGGATATACGATTCCTTTCTTCTGGTCATCATAGGGTTCCCTTACATACGGGGGAAATTCTTCTTAGGCCCGACGTCAGTCATAGGTCGACCACATGATCAGCTGGACGGGTCCGTATTGGGCCATATAGGGCCATGGAGTCTCCAGGCCTGGAGAGTCACTGTGCTGCACCCGGGGCATGGATTAACTGTACCGACCCTTGGGTATGGGTTACGGTGCCGACCCCTATAGGTATGGGGTACGGTGCCGACCGCGACCTACAGCTGTACAGATGTACATATGTGATGCATCCTCATAATTCCGCATACATCTTCATACGTTGCATGGAGCACTGTTGACATGTTTCCGCTTATGTAAGTGTACAGTACATGTAGACAACCTCCGGCGTTCTGTACTTGGTGCTGCCACTATGCATGGTTGCCTGCCCCGGCGCAAGTTTCATGTATTGGTAAAAATGTCAATAAAGCAGCTATTCAATGTCATGCTGGCGCGTCGACGGCCCCAGCCCATGGCCTGTTCGGACACTTCTTTTCGCAATGATATTTGAATAGTTTCTCGAGAGCTCTGATGCAGTGCTCTGCGGCATGCCTGTAAGTATATTTACATTCATGTCGATGCCCTAGGGTCAATTGCAATCATGGGCTCTGGAGGCGGCTAGCATGGTTTATGCATATGGATGTCATGTCATAGGGACTTGCCGGATGTACAAGTAAAGCAAAAGATAGTTCCTTTTGTTATTCTTTAATTGTTGCTGCACCGTACGGTACCAGCAGTGACTGCTGGCTGACATGAGCTGCGTACTTTTTCCCTACTTCGAAAGAGGGGGGGGGGGGGGGAGAAGGAAAGGGGGGAGGGGGGGAGGGAGGGAGAGGAAGAAGAGAGAGTAAAAATGGAGGTATAGCACTGCCATGCGAGTCGAAGTCAACAAACATTTATCAATGTAGGACCGCAACAAGCAGCAATGTGCAGCTGCATGCTTCTACCTTACAAGCGATCGAGTGCACATGCATGTGCCCAGTATCCTTGCCATCAAGAGTGGGAAGAGTGGGGTACTGAGTCTACCTCTACAATTGCAGGAGGTCTTTCCCTGAAACTCGGGTCCTCTTGAAATGATCGACATGGACTCTGGGTAATCCCGTTGCCACAGTGCAAACCCATACTCATGGAAGGCATTAGAACTGCAGTCTGGAGCAATATTGCTCCAGACTGCGGCATTAATGATCCTCCAATTGCAAACCCTAAGAAAAAATCCCGCCACGAAAAACACATTTCGTAGGTGCAAGAGTACAAGGGCATCAAGCCAACAACCGCCCTACTTTTTCATTTCTTGGAAACTGTAGATCTGCACCTTCGACCTTGGTAAACCTAGCTAGACAGAACCTTCCAAAACCGCGATTTGATAGACGATGTCAGATAGTCGACTGCCTTCATCCTCCGTCATCTGGAGTGAACGAGGTCCAGAGACTGTGATCGCAAAACTTGTCCTCTGCTCTATAATTCAAATCCCCAATGCTGCTTTAGACAACGTGATGCACACTCACTTGGCGAGGCTTGCAAGCGCTCTGACCAACCAGACTTGCGATACGTAACTCGATCTGTAAGTATTCTACCCTCGCGCAATAGCAGGGACGAATCACATGGCCCACGTCACTGCTCTCAAAAAAAGCAGAGATTTGCAGAGTACAGTACCTCGATAGAGATTTTTCACCTGCTCACGTGATCGCTATCCCTACCAACAACAATCTTCACCACTGTCACAACTGTCTGAATAAGCTGAAGTCTGGGCAAGTCAATAACGGTAGTTTACTGCTTGAAACTGAGAATGCTTGTGCATATTCCCGCATCAACGATACACGCAGCTGTGTTGTGACAAAGTCGAGCACTTCTGCACTGGGCGGCACAGTACTACCTTCTAGTCCCTGGACTCACACTGAAGGGGAAAGCAGGTAATACTTAGCTAATCACATGATTGGCACCACAGCGAGAGTATCTCATGAGTAATGGTGCACCACAGCCATAGTCTAATCATGACTAATGTTCAACAGTGTGCTGATCCGTATCCAATGAATGTGAAGCTCTGGAAGTCTCATAAGAGGCACAAAATCTAAACGTGCAGTAAAAGCACATCCGCAGCTGGATCGTGCTAATTAATTGGGATTTGCCTTCCATTGAAGAGTATGGAAGTGATGACTACCCCTCGAAACAATGTAGGTGGAGATGCAACACCTGCTTCACCGCCATGGCTAATGTATCACCAATATGCATACATGGTGGGACATACCATGTCTGACAAGAGAGCACCTGCACGCTTCAGTGACAGGCAAAGCGGGCTGTAAGACACCCGAATGTAGAAACATTAAAGAGGCCCAGAAAACAGTCTGTGCCCATCGATTATATTTCATCTCTTATCAAAACCTTGCGCTTGTAGCATCCCTTCTCTCCAAACCCCGGATGCTGAATTCAATAGTATTCCAATACCCAGAACATAGGACACGCATGCTTGTGTGCAGCAGCCTGTATACTGACCACCATTCCAAGCCAGCACCTGGCCCTTTGTGTCAGTTACTGTTAGCATGACATCAATTTGCCGTCGGCCTTAAGACCTACAGAATATTGAAAAGAGCCCGCTGAGGGCCAATCTCCCCCCCCCCCCCTTTCCCGATCTTCTACACACAAATGCAAAAGAAGGAACAACAAACGAAGCTAATTCGATGGAATGGGATAACTCAAGAGACACATCTAATGTCTGCAGCATTCTTAACCACCAACCATGCCATAACTCACAAGCTAGACCGTCACAACAAAGGTGACTTACAACTCTCTCTGAACCTTTCCTCCTTTCCCTGTGATGCACATGTGTTATCACATTGTGTGTCAGTACACTTGTGTCCCCTTCCATAAGAACCGTAGTACCAGGATGGTGTGTAGACTGAATGCAAGATGAAGTGTACTACAGAGATGACAATGACAAAGTGACATGACAGTTCTTCAGATCGGAGCGACAGAAACTGCCACAGACTGTGGATTTCATGTCCACATGCAACATAAACACACGTTGGAACTATGCCAGAAGAGCACCAGAACACCGGTGCATTCACCTTGGAGGACGAGTGTGAGCCAATGGTCCAGCAGCTTCTGAGGAGCTTCAGGCACTGAACAACTGGAATGAGGCAAACAGCAAGACAGTGCCTGTCGTGGATGAGCAGGGCCTCAATGCACAGATTTGCGCAGGCACTCTTGGGGTTCTTACCGGCCAACCAAAGGTCCTGGACTAAAGGCCTCGTCAAAGTCCTATCCTGATCTCCCTGTGTGAACGCTCTGGAACTTACCGTCGCTCTGGATAAACACACTGCAGCATGTATCTGCTGCAAATACAGGGCTTGAACATTGAGTAGTGTCAAGCCATCCCAGCACCTGTTGCGCTGCCAAACACAGGATCACACACAGCCGGAGACCTAAAAAATCAAGCGCTAGTCACAGCAGGGGGGCGAGCCAGCCAGCTCCAGGTTCCGAACCCAGCAATGAGCAGCGCAACCACAACGATCAGGATGTGGAGCTTGTACTGCTTCAGGGTCCACCATATATCCTTCTTCTTTCCCGGGCGGACCTTGGGTTTGGCTGGCCCCTGCAACCAAGGGCACGGGTGTCACAACATCACTTTAGGTACATCTTCATGTGCGATTCCAGTTGTAGAGATCAAAGATTCAGGGTTTGAGCCTGAGCTGCAGAAAATGCACTGGCTGCCTCTCGTACGGGGCCCAAAGAAGATCAAAGTCTCTTGAGCATGGATACTACGTCCCAGATCAAGCTAACTCCAGGACAGGAAAGATAATTCGACATGGTGCTTTGCAGGCTCCGAGGCACAGAGGGTGGGGTCAACAAAAACCTAACGAGTCCATTTGATATCTGTGGAAATGCTTCTGTGATGATCGTAGATAAGAGAAACTATCAATAACAACACACGGCCACGAAGACCCTCCCATTTGCCTTGCAAACTCGCAGAACAGGAATCGCTGAAGCCCAGGTTCTTCAACTCAGGGCGCTTGATCAACCTGCTAATTTAGTAACAGTGAATGTTAACAATGATGTTATGGCGACCCGCGCTTAAATCAGTGCAAAAACTGTTTTTAACAGTACTTTTCAAGTTGCCGGTGGCCTTATCAATTAGCTTTCAAGACATATATTACCTTGACGGCTGACGGCTTGCTGACCTCCCGCTTTGTGACAACCGGTGCTTGTTGCTCCTCTGCAACGTGCGGTACCTCCACTGGCTCAGGTGCTTGTGGGGGAGGCGGCGGCAGAGTAGGAGCAACCTGTTGCATAGCAGAAACACAACCAGCTTCTGAGAAAACTTCACTGATCCTGCAAACCATTGGTAATTCCTTCTATTCACGGCGACACCGGGAACAAGGGTATGGAGACATTGCATTGCCACTGCACAGTGCCACAAGCATACTGCGAGTCCACGGAAGCTCCCTTCATCAAAAGGCGCTCTTGGGGCAGTTCTACTGCATGGCGACATCAGCCCGGTGCAAAAGAAACCACCAGACAAGCAAAGAGGTAGCAACAAATCCCCCAGTGTCACAGTGGGTCACCAGTAACCACCGATGTGCTTCTGCAGTGTGAGAGGAGCATACAACTACATAACCGAATGGCACATCATGCTGCACAGGAAAGCCTTTCCCTGGTTCGCTTGACGCGTGCAATGTGACGTCTACTTATACACATTGCATTCTAAACCAACCGAGACCCCCCACCCCACCCCACCCCAGTAAAGCCGTCGGCTTTCTCATAGGGTTTCTTTCAGGGTCCGGCTTGATGCTGGGGTAATTTAGGTTAGATGCTGGGGTGATTAGGAGGTACCGGAGCAGCGGCCTTCTCAAGAGCCTTCTGCTTTTTCTTCTCAGCAGCCTTCTCTGCGGCTTTCTTCTTTCGCTCTTTCTTTGCCTCGGCTTCCTTGGCAAGTGCAAGTTGGCGCGCCTTCTCAACAGCCTTCTTCTCTTCGGTGCTTGCCTCAGATGCCGACCTGAGCCCACAGGAAAGAGTTAGGGAACTAGGTGCATCACGAGCGTTCGACACAAAACAAGTATCGAGGACCAGCTTGGAGCCACTTTGCATCAGTCTCCACGGCCAGCACTGCCGTGCTGTGACCCGCTCGAATAATGAGTCCCTCATCAAAATGAATGAGTAATGAAGAAATGGGGACTCTATTGACCACCAGTCCTCAATCCAGCGTTTCACATTGAGTTTTACGTCCATCAAACCAACGGAAATTATTAGGGGCAGCACTTAAAGCAGGCGAAGGTCCTCTCACAGGAACAACTATCGCGGCCTCGAGCAACAACTTTGGGATATACCAAGAAAACAGTTAATGTGACACGAGAAAGACTGACTCTAGAACAATTTATCACATCAAAACCATCTAGGTTTCGTCCAACCAAGTGGCATTCTTATAAGTGGCTTCAGCACATGTTGTTCACCTGACCTAATCTCTTTTCCTGTAGAAAATGAGGAAACCAAAAGGAGTGGTGGCAGGGAAAAGCCACATCGCCTTGGACACCATCTACGTTTGCCTCCCCCCCCCCCCCCAAAAAAAGAAAAAACAACCCCCAGGCCTTTTTTGCCCCTCTTACAAACTGTCAATACAACTGCTTGCTAACCCTGGAGCCCCAGGAAAAATTCCCAAGTTCCGTTCAATGCCCGCCTGATGGCACAGACACGTGCCCCCCCCCCCCCCCCAAAAAAAAGTTTGAAGCCCTTGACAGGAGACTAAGTGTAGAAAGTAATGCAAGAAGGAACTGCCACCCATAAATATTGAAGTCCTCATCCACACCTATAAAGCCATGGTGCTGCCCACTAGAACTTCCAACCCTTCTAGTATAGTGACACCACAGGTCTGTCAGGCGAAGCTACATACCCCTTGCTGATAGCTTCTGGAAGCTGAAATTCGATCTCTGGAATGATTGCCGGTGCAGGTTGAGCCTTGGGCTTCTCCTTTTTCACCTGCTTCACAGGCTTTGGCTTCTCTGGGACGTCCGCCAAGACCACAGGTGCCGGAGTAGCTGCAACAACTGCATCTCCAGCAGTAGTATCCGCAACTGCTGCAGATGCATATCAAGATCAGTCCCCATCACAGCCATCAAGCACAGGCACGGAATCAGCAACATCTACCGTGCAAGACTATCAAATGACAGTCTGCCAGGCAAAACGTTAGCAAAGCTCCAGTCTCCCGCTCCTTTGCCATCACAGCTACACCCACAATTGTGACAATACCACAGCGAGCGCTGCATCCTACCCACCCACCCATTCCACCCACAGCGCTACAACCTACTCCACCCTTACGACCGTGTTCATCATAATTCCAAGAAACTTTTCATTCAACAAAGACGACCAAAAAACTTTTCATTTCCAAGAAAATTTTCGTTAAACCAAGAAGACCGTGAAGCGCAAAAATGGCCAAGAAGCCAATCCCATGAAACTCCGTGGGGACATACAGGTCAAAATCGCAGAAGCCAATCACGTGCTTACCATTCTCAGGAGCATCGGCCTCCTCTGCGCGAGGAACCTCAACTTTGGCGGCGCTCAGTGCTGCATCAACTATGGCCTGAGCCCTTGCGATAGCCTCTTTACTGGGAGGCTGACGAGGCATCTTCCCACTGGGGTCCACAACTTCCACCTATACCCACATGACCCTCTAAGACAATCACAGAAGCCACAATGGCAGCCTTTTTGGTAGGATTTACCATCTCCATTTAAGCCCATTGTCGTTGTGAAAGGACCTTAGCATTCATCTTTTATGAACATCACAGTACCGTATCTGCTGAACTTGAATTACTAACTTGAATAAATTATTTCAAGCGAGTACAAGCCTAAGAATTGTCTGTTGAGGGACCTTTGAAACAAGTTGTGCAAGGACGCCCCCAAAACAGTGATCAACCTTCCTCAAATTATTAAGTTTGGGAAGGCGCCTGCAAAGAGCATGTTGATACATCAACCTATTGGCGATTTTCTACCCCATACCAAAATGGCTCCTTATGTGCGTTCATTGTGTTGCTTGGTGAGCACCTGTGGAAGCCTTGTGGAATTGGGGTTCTTCACGTTAAGACATTGTAATTGTTTGATTATTCTTGGCATTGGCCTCCAAAATTAATTAAACCCCGCCAGAAATGTAAACCTTGGCCAGGGAGAACGCCCACCCCCCACCAAAAAAAAAAAAAAAAAAAAAAAAAAAAAAAAAACGCTGATATGGTAGAATGCCCAATCTACATGCTTTAAGAGGCAGCTCCTTAAATAAGCTACACCCCCTTGTTTGACAGTTGAGCTGATGCGAGAGAAGGAGAGGGGAGGGGAGAGGGAGTTTATAATTACATTCGGCGAAATTCTGAAATGTAGGACTGGAGGCCAGTACCTTTGCAGCTGCATTCAGCTTCGGATTAGTTTGCTCCTCCACCTCCGCAGCAGGTAAGTAAACCGAATATGTGCGTTGCTGCTCCCACAACATGCTATACTGCTTTCGAAAGTCATCATCATTTGCTAACCTTGCATTCATAGCTGTTATCTGGTCCCCACACAATCTTGGAAGTCAGCTCAACAATGTACTGCCAAAGTACACAGTCTTTTGAACCTCAGGACACGCATCACTCACACTAACTTCAACTATAAACACCACGAGGGATTGGGGAAAAACTTTTCTTGTGTTATTGAGTATAGAAGAGATTTCTAGTGTGCGAAAAGTGCCGCGCGCGCGCATGTGTGTGTGTGTGTGTGTGTGTGTGTGTGTGTGTGTGTGTGTGTGTGTGTGTGTGTGTGTGTGTGTGTGTGTGTGTGTGTGTGTGCGCGCGCCCTCCCCCCCCCGCGCGCACATGCACGCCCTCTCCCCCCCCCCCCAGCCTTTCCCCTTCACCTAACCCCTCCCTCTGAACCCGCCCTGCAACCATGTGTGTGTGCGCGCACGCCCGGGCGTGTCTGCATGTGGGTGCCTGTGTGTGTGTGTGTGTGTGTGTGTGTGTGTGTGTGTGTGTGTGTGTGTGTGTGTGTGTGTGTGTGTTGCCTTCCCTTTCATTTTTTGAGGGGAGAGCACTCAGCAGTCATGAGGGCAGTCCATTAGATTAGCGTTAAGAACTTTAGAACGATCTAATTGGCAATTGCTATGGAGAGACTTCAGCGTCCAGTAGATAACAGGTTTGTATTAAGTCCGAGAACATAACTGCACAACAACTCTTGGGGGTGCAGGAGTCCTGTCCATGGCGTGCAATATGAAGATAAGACAGATAGAATGCAGTAAAAAACAAGAGATGCCAAAGTGTGTGTGCAGAGCTGGAGTTTCTTTCAGTTTATAGTAGCTTACCTGCTCATCACAAAGTGCACGAGCCTCGTCGACTTTTCCGGACTTACACAATTCCCGTATCTTGACGCCAAAGCGCCTGTTTTCATAGTAGGCATCGTTTTTTGACTTAAACTCGGTCTTAGCAGCAACTAATCTGCTGTATGTCGCATCCTGCACAAATCGACAAATAAGACACCGCTCAGTAATGCTATTGCAGTAAGTGATTCATTTGTTTCTACATCTCCCCCCTTTACACTACCTTCACCGGACACACACACACACACACACACACACACACACACACACACACACACACACACACACACACACACACACACACACACAATGCATGCACACCTCAGGACACAATTAGAAACAGGTTATGTCCCTCAGGTGAAGAGACTCAAACATAGATACGGACTGGGCCCAACAACTGCAACCTGGTGGGGAAATTACACTCAGCAAACAAGGCAGATCAAGTATGTCTTGGTAACGACGGGCACTAGGCTCAACGGCATCTGGCCCTTCTGATTTTTAAAATGACTTCAACAGGCTACTCACAACCCTTGAGCATAGCAGTGGGGTCTGCGTTTGGCACGATGAATTAGAGGCCCAACTACTCAGCTCATACTCCCCCCCCCCCCCCCCACCCCCCAAACCCCGGGGGGGATTGGGAGGGACACCCAAAAACCTTCCTCTCCTTCCCTCCCTCCTCTCCCATGCAGATTGGAAGAGCAGCTGATGCACCCACCGACAAGGCCTTGATTCGCGCTCTCTCCGCCTTCACTCCGTTCATTTTGACATCCAAAGCCTGTTCCTCCTCTTTGAACTTTTTAGCAATAGCCCTTTGCAAAGTCAGGTCTTCATAAGCTGCCTTCCGCTCTGCCTCTAACGCCTTCGTCTCATCTTCGTGCTTTTTTATTTCTTCACGTGCAGTATTCAATGCAGCACTTTTAGCCTCATACTCCTTGACACGGTCAGTCAAGCCCTGCAACAAGAGAAGAGCTTGTCAGTTGAACTTGACTCTCACGTGAAGGTTGCCTGTATGAGTATGAAGGATACCAACATACACTCAACTCCGACTTATTATTATTATTATTATTATTATTATTATTATTATTATTATTATTATTATTATTATTATTATTATTATTATTATCATCATCATTATTACTACTATTATTACTATTATTATTGTTATCCTTGACACGGTCAGTCAAGCCCTGCGATCAGAGAAGAGCTTTATTAGTTGAACGTGGCTCTCATGTGAAGGTTGCTTATCTGAGTTTGAAGGAGACCAACATACACTCTAACTCCTGACTTATCATTATCATTATCATCATCATCATCATCATCATCATCATCATCATCATCATCATCATCATCATCGTTATTACAATACATATTTTCTGCCTGCTACTAGAAATGCATCCGGCTCCCACCACTTCTACAGCACAGGGGAGTCAACTTTGCTGCAAGACGTTGTTAAAAACTGCTCAGGACTACAAAAGCATTGCTCCAGTGCATGCCCTGCCCAAGCATGCACCAACAGTAGAGCTTGACAGCAATCTTGTATACGAGGCACGACCATTGGAAAGTCAACACGGGGTACTCTGAAGACAAACACCAGTGGAACAAGATTGGTTGTGGCTTCTCACCTCCAATCGCTTGATTTCGCTCATGAGCTTATTTTCCCTTGCAAGCGAATTTGTTTCGTGGTGAAACTGGAAGTTGAGGTCCTTGATTTTTTCCTTCAGTTCTGCCTCTGTCCGAACCTATGTAGACAACAAACATGACATCAGAAGGGCAAGCAGAGAACCATGTGCAGAGGGCCATGAACCTTGTAAAATGATATTACAGACAGCGATGGATCAAGACATGCACAGGAGATGCATGTCAGCAAGCTGCCAGATGAGACAACAAAGCGCTGCTCCTGCAAGACAACAACAGCATGCGTAGCGGTTTTGCCTTCCAATAACAGAGCACAAGCAGGATAAGCAAGTACAAGGCAAGAACATGAGGCTCTGGCCATGATTGCCAAGGGATCTACATTATGATACTGCCAGTCCCTAAAAAGAGACTCACCCCTAGGTCTCCAAAAGTTGCTTTCATGGAGTCTTGCTCTGTTCTTTTCGCCTTGCGCAAATCAATAAGGGGCCTCAGCTTCTCATCTATAGCATCAAGTTGTGCCTTGCTCTTGGCTACATCTTGTTGAGCTGCAAGAACACTTTCCCGTTGCCTGGCCTTCTCATCCTGTAAAGCATGATTGCGTAAGAACTCGTATGAAAACAAAAAGTGACATATGACCTCTGGATGGCTGTAGCTAAACCACATGATCAACTCCTGGCAGAAGCAAATTAACATGATATAACATGCAATGCCGTTCCCCAACAAATTGGATGTTACGGGCTG
>KV908418.1:245345-267845 GCA_002005505.1 Botryococcus braunii
ATGCCTGGCTCAGGCTCATGCTCATGCCTAGCCTAAATGCAGGCTTACGCCCATTCTCATGCTCATGCTCATGCCTAAATGCAGGCTCAGGCTGATGCCCAGCTGGAGCGTAGGCTCAGGCAGGCCCATGGATGGATGGCCCATGCTAGGTCAGGCTCAAGGCCAGGCTTAGCCTCAGGCTCATGAAGCTGAAGCTGAGACTCAGGCTCATGGATAGCCCATGCCTACCTCAGGCTCGGGCGGAGGGCTCTGACACAGGTGCTGCTGTGGACGCTCAGGTACACAGCAAAGCGAAGATGCACATGCGAGGTCTAAGAGTCAGGTTGACAATAATACCCGGCCTTTACCATTAGATTTCATAGAGTGTGACTGAGATGGACAATGTGTCTTGATGTTCAGCCCATGCTCAGGAAAGCATATCCAACGTGGAATATGCACGATAATTACAGGGGCTGATCCCCAACGGATTACTGCATTTCTTCCCATCTGTAATCCTGATACCTAGTTAGTATCAACAATATATGCCAATGTCATAATACATGCCAATAGTAGCCTTGCGTTTGTAACAATCAACATTATCAAGGTTACCATCATTAACACGACGTTAAAGATGGCACGCACGCACGCGCGCGCGCACGCACGCACACACACACACACACACACACACACACACACACACACACACACACACACACACACACACACACACACACACACACACACCCCACAGGAGTATCAAAGGATACACAAAAAACAAAGAAACCCGACCAGCTCAATTTGGTGGCCGAATTCGGAAGAAGCATTGCCCATGTTGACCATGGCCTCAAAATAGTTGCCCAAGTGCTCTGCTCGACGGTCTGCAGCTCCCGATATTTCCGGCCAAGCCCATGCTCGATATTGCGCTGGTATGCCCTGTCACATCCCAACCCTCTCCTTTTCCACGCATTGCAAACACTTGGGACGGACGGACGGGCCGCACGCGCGCGCGTGCACACACACACACACACACACACACACACACACACACACACACACACACACACACACACACACACACACACAGACACACACACACACACACACACACCAACAGACAGACAGAGTGGGGGGAGGGAGAGAGAAAGAGGGGGGTGGAGGGAGCCGCCCCCGCAGTCTCACATATACACACACAAAATGTATTTCATGCTCCAGCACACACATTCCCCCTCGGTTCCTGTCTGACTGTGTGGGGGGCGCACATGTGTGTGTGTGTGTGTGTGTGTGTGTGTGTGTGTGTGTGTGTGTGTGTGTGTGTGTGTGTGTGTGTGCATGTGTGTGCGCGCTCGTGCGCGCATACATATGGATGTGTGCCTTCTCCCCCTGACACCAACTCCATCCCTGCACTCCCCATCCTTTCCCCACACACAACCATCCCCCGCATCTGCCCCACCCCATGACCAACACATCACTGCCCCCTCCCCACCTGCCCCCGCTCTCTCTCCTCCGACGTCCTTTTATGGTCTTTCACAGCAACCATGTGGGCACCTCCTTCCCTTTCCCATCCCTTTGTGTCCTGGCCCTGATTCCGCTATCCCTCCTTCAAAATCCGCTGTCCTTGACTTCAGATTCGGCTGTGTTGACTTGAATTCCGCTGTCCATGTTTTCTAACTCCGCGGCACTGACTTAAATTCCGCTGTCCTTAATCACTCAACTCCGCTGCCCCGCGGGAGCCCTTGCACCTGCCACTCTCTCACCACCGACTGCAATCAAACTTCCTCTCCCTCGAGTCTCCTTCGAGAGCCCTTGCACCTCCCTCTCCCTCATCGCCGTCCGCAAGCCTCTGCATGTCCCTCTTCAGCCACACCTTTCGACAGAGCTTCTTGAGGGTGTCCTTCGGCGGCAGCTTCCGGAGCTTGTGCCATTTCGCCCACTTGGCGGCCTGCTGTTGTTCTGAGCGGTCACAGTCCAGGCGCTCTGGAAGGTCAGAAGCCGTGCTGCTCAAAGGGAACTGGTAGGTGTCCAGCTGGGGCTCCGCGGGAGCGGGTGCCGCAGGTACCGCCCCGCTGCGCATCCTTGCAGCCATGGCCAGCATCGTCGCTGCCTCTACTGACAACCGCTTCTGCTATTTATATCCTTTTGAGCCTCCCTTTGAACGGAAGTCACAGAGGGAGCTAGATATATTGGGGGCTCGGGGCTAGATATATGGGGAACTAGGCCACCAGGAGAGTGGCCCTCTCCCCTTGTTCAGAAACCCAGATGTACCCCGGAGTTTTACCTTTAAATGGACCCTCTGGCAAGTGCCCTGCCTCCTCTCGTGACAATGCCTTCGGTATTCACGCCTTTCTTGCGAGACGGCCCCCCTCCTTCCCCCGCCTTGGCGCGCCCTTCAAGCCAAGGGAAGGAAGGCAACTTTGTCTTGCTCCCTTTTCTTTTAGAACCGTTTGTAGTCAAGTTCCCCGTGCGGGACTTCCTTTAACTTCCAGGGTTCCCCTCTGAGGTCCCCCCTGTCAGGGATCCCCTGCCTGGGATCTCCTCCGGTCCCTTTCTGAGGGCTCCCTCAGGGGCAATCCCCAGACACCCTTTCTGAGAATCCCTCCTGATGCCAGAGGTCTGTATTAAAACCCTTTCTGGAGGAGGGCCTCCTTGACAACACCTCTGTCACTTCTTTAAGGAAACCGTCCAGGGTACCGGTCCCCTGCAGAAATCCCTTGTGACGAAAACTGCTTCCCCTCACACTCTTTTTGTGAAGGGGTCGTCTGTTCTCAGAAACTCCTCGCTGTTACGCGACTCCCAGCACATGAGGGTTTGTCTTAGGGCTACCAAGAACAGAGCCCGTGCTGTTCTCTTCACAGAATTTAGGTCCGAAGGGAAAGCTTCCGGAAGCTGTTTCCAAGGTCTGCAGCTGCGCTGGATTCCCCCTATAAATATGTGCGGATATTCCTTGAATTCCAACAAGATTTACTCTAGATCACGGCAGAAATGCTGCAAAAGAAGGGCAGAATCCTCTCAATGATGCACTGTACTGCACAGGAGCTGCTTCGGGTGCACAGCAGACAGACGTGCGCCCCAGCCTGCCCAAATCTGTTGCTTATAACACAGGAATGTGCCTTTCCCGAGCTGCACACACTGATGCTGACTGGAAGCGAGAGCGTGCAAGCTTTCTTGAGTTCGCTCTCGCAGTCAAAGAGTACCTGCTACAGACATTCTTCTCCCCGTACTGATCTGCTGTCTGCTGAGAGGCTTCCAGCAATGTGTTATGTCGTTTGCATCACAGACACTCCCTTCTTCATGCTTGGCAGGGCCTTGGCCTGCTTCGCCCTTTCTTTGAAACGCATGTGCTCTGTTCCCCTTGTGCAGGCCCCTAGTCCCACACCTTCAGCACAGCCCTTTCCAGAACGTTTCTCCGGGGGCTGACCGGGTCTAAGGATGCTCCACCAAGTATCCACAAGCAGAGACCTGCACGCATATACGTGCTTTCATTGGTCTTCAAAATATCCCTGGCTTCCTCCTTGATATCCCTGAAGCTCAGAGCGTTGGTGAGGCCTCGAATGTGCAGTGCAAGGGCTTCCCCTTAACATCATCCAACAAAACTTCAGAGAAGAAGCGGCCAGATTGGCACAAGCATCTACAGTCAGAGCAAGGTCAAGGACGGATACCATTGGGAAACATTGACAGGACCCCAGATTTCAGAAAACTTTGAAGAATGCGCATTTAAATTGTAAAGAGGTGCCTGGTTCACGATTTATCTAATGAGAACCTGTTATCCTTGCCCTACGTCCATGATCCGAACGGGGACGTCTCAGAAACACCCGGTTGATCTCGATCGATTATAAAACAGGCATTCACGGCAGATGGTTGCGGTTAGGTTTGCATAGACATATGTTGAATCACATGTTCACATACAAAAGATAGGGCATCGAAGGGTTCTCTAACACATGAAAGCCTCAAAAGAATATGTTAAATTATCCCCACCATGACACGAATGATCGTCTATATGCTTATTAATGTGCACATGGGTGCCAATATACACAGATACGGCTGAAAGTCAAAGCATGCCAATCAGGCCTTCTCTTAGAGACACAACCCTCCGAGAGCGTTCCGGAATGCTTTTGAACTACTCCAGATCCTTTAAAAAGGCTGCAAAAAGAATGGAAGCAGGGACAACAGTGAACACCTGTCGATAATTTTTGTCCTGCAGCAGGAAGTCCCCCGAGTTGCAAGCGGGAAGTTCTACAAAATTGGGTTTACCCTTCAGTAGACAAGGAGGGCTGCTCTATCCCTGAAACAATCAAGTATAAGCAGAAATAATCAACTAGGTTGGGACCAGGTCAATCCTAGCTCGCAGACGGGTACTCGAGACTAGAATCCCTCTTGTTAACCCCGGAATCCGGATCGCAGCGGCTTGTCCATGACGTGGCTGTTCACTGGAGGATGTTACTGATACAGAAAAACCCGGACGCTGAGATAGGCTATCAGACATGTCGAGGGAACGACGGGACACATTTGGAACTCAAAGTTGTCGGGAGAAAAGCGCAAAGTTTAAAAAGGAGCAACAGCATCTGGACGGAATGCTGTGTTCAGGAGGTATGAGGATGGCATAGGGCAGGCCCGTTCTGATATAAACGTGTTAAGTGTGCAAAAGGTGTGTCTGTTATTCTCTTCTCTCTCTCTCTCTCTCTCTCTCTCTCTCTCTCTCTCTCTCTCTCTCTCTCTCTCTCTCTCTCTCTCTCTCTCTCTCTCTCTCTCTCCCCTCTCTCCCTCTCTCTCTCTCTCTCTCTCTCTCTCTCTCTCTCTCTCTCTCTCTCTCTCTCTCTCTCTCTCTCTCTCTCTCTCTCTCTCTCTCTCTCTCTCTCTTTGTGTGTGTGTGTGTGTGTGTGTGTGTGTGTGTTGTGTTTGTTTTTGTTTGTGTGTTTGTGTGTGTGTGTGTTGTGTGTGTGTGTGTGTGTGTGTGTGTGTGTGTGTGTGTGTGTGTGTGTGTGTGTGTGTGGTGTGTGTGTGTGTGTGTGTGTGTGTGTGGTGTGTGTGTGTGTGGTGTGTGTGTGTGTGTGTGGTGTGTGTGTGTGTGTGTGTGTGTGTGTGTGTGTCTATGGGGAGGGAGGTTTGGATAAAGGACGGGCTGATAAGCCCTCTGGCCGCACAAGAGGTGGAGCGGTTTTAAAAGGCTTCACTCTTAATGGGCCCCCAATCTACTGCTCCACCTCGATCCACATCCGGCTTGCTCGAGTAGATCATGCGGTAAGAATCTTACTAAGGTTGAAGGACGGATTTTAAGCTAATGCCATAATAAGGATAAGGGGCTGCGTTAGGAGAGAGGGGGGGGGGATCGTGATGATGATGGTGGTGGTGATGATGATGGTGCGTATGGGTGAGGCTTTACAGTCGAATGATGATAAAGTCATTTACATCACCCCGTAGTGCCCTACATCTGCAACAACAACAGCAACCTCATCGTCACCAGGTGATGCTACAGCATGTAGAGTCAGCTGATGACGAAGCAGTTGCTGCTCTGTCATTAGTGAATCCCATAATTAGTGAATGCCATAATAGCTACAAGTATTTTCATGACGGGTGTTTCTATAGTACGCCGATGATGATGATGACGACGACCACCACGATGATGATCTCGACGATGACTATGACGATGATGATCACGACGCCGATGATGATGGCAAACAACGACGACGACGACAACGACGATGCTGATGCTGATGGTGATGATGGTGATGATGATGATGATGATGATGATGATGGTGATGAAGAAGGTGATGATGATGATGATGATGATGATGATGATGTTGGCAACGGTGATGGTCATGCTCATGCAGATAATGATGGCGATGCTGCTGCTGCTGATGATGAGGCTATATATATCCAGCCTGAGTAAGACCATTTGCATTGGATAACCTCCAGCGTGGAACTCAACTAGTATTCTTCTTTATTCTTCCAATTACAGATCTATAGGACATCTTCGCCCTCAGAGTTACTAGTCCATATCTGCCTTATAAAACTTTTGAAACCGCATCTGTAAGTTAGCAAAATTGACTTCCCGTATGTCAGAGGAAGAACTGGAAGGTCGGTCGATGTATGTGTAGGAAGGAAGGAAATTCAGGCTAAGCAGGCTTCGGCAGTGCAGGCTGTGCAGGCTGTGCAGGCAGTGCAGGGGTGAAGCGATGTGGAGTGAAGTCAGTGTCATGCACGAGGGGGTCCAAAACATGAATCCTGTGAACCAGGCGTTGACAGGCACGTGTGCCCATAATTTGTAAGATCTCTCGCTTATCGTATCTCGGGTGTGCAATTCTATACAATTCCTTCCCTGGAGTAGGGATGCGAGGCTTGTAAAGCGGTGATCAGGCACGCTTTTTCCACTTCTGGGCCTCGTACGTCGGCGAAATTTGAACGGGCCTTTTGGGGAGCAAAGACAGCAGTCAAGCTAAATCAGCAACTGTTTCTATTCATCCTTCAAGATAGAAGACTAGTTATTGCCGGCCTTCTGGCCGGTAATGCTTCAGACACTACGTTGCTTCGAGTTTCCGTGGTGAAGTCGGTGGATTTTTTTCTTTTGAAAACATTCTAGATCTGAATTCGATGGTTTTGCATCAATCTGCAGTTATGCATCGTGGTGCATCAAGTTCTGCGCTGCAGATGCGTGGGAGGCGATGCAATAATGGGACAACCTTGTCCAAATTGGTGGGAGTTGCGGGGCCTACATCGTTTAACCCTCTACGGATACGTCAGACACCTGGGAGTGCCTTCCTTGTTCATCGTGCACGGGCTGCACACAGGCCACAAAAGGTGCACCCCGCGGAGCCACATATCTAAGGCTTCCTACTACGACTGGAATGTCTTGACGAAGGTCGCCATTTGCCAATGGAACGTGTTGTTTATGAATTTCATTGTATCTTGAAGCTTTTGGATAAGAAATTCCCACGTTCAACCCTTCAAACTTTTCCCCGACCGAACATCGTTCGCTCGGGATACCGTTCCGATGCTCACATTTAGGAAAGCTTTAATCCCAGGAATTCCATGTATACTATTCTGTTAGAGCCAATAGCCTGTGTCGTTCTGGTTGCAGGCTTTGAAACTGCAAGCCCAAGCTCCGAAGGTTGATGGCGAGGGTGTACCATACCAGCCACCATCCAGGAACAACTGGGATTCCTGGTTGCGGGGGATTGTGGGGGTAAGTAGACTTACACAGGTTCTCCCTGTCTAGGTTGTTTCAAGCCTGTATGCTATGCCAAGCTTCAAATCAAAGGGTCACTTTGTTGATGGTTGTTGGGTAAGGTCACATAGAAGCTCTCTGTGTGTTCGTGGTGAATTCGTTATTGCTAGTTATACGAATGCTCCTTTAGTCACAGCGTTTGATTGCCCTGTGCCAAGTCTACTAGTACCTTGTGGCTCCATTTTTTTACGGCGTCAAACTTGGCAGTCTTTGCCTCAATGTAGCAAGGGGGATTATTTATGTGGTGAATCGTTCTATCGCAAGTGCCCCCTGAACTTCTTCCCCTCTTGTGTGGGTCAGGGCATGATCATCATCCCCGCACTTTTGTATAGCTGGTATGCACCGAGAAAAGTGCAAGCGGCGGAAATTCGGGGCCTGGTAAGTTGCAGACGCCATCTGACTTTTCTTCGGCCCCGTGTCGGAATTTGTACATGCTGCAACAAATAGCATTGCTTGTCCTGTTCTGTGGGGTAATCTGAACATTTTTAGAAGTGGCACGTGTTCGCCGTTGTTGAGCCATACCTTGCTTTGAAGGCTGTTTCCTGGAAGATAGATTCAACTGATCCCACTTAAAGTACTGAACCAAACATGTAGCACAATCTCCTTCTAGTGTCAGACTTGCCACGCTCGCCACTTGCTCAGTTTTTTGGATGCCTGGAAGAATGGTTTGGGGGCTACTGAACGTAACTCTTGTGGTTCCACACAGGAGACTGTTTGGGTTGCTGAGGGGCGGCGCGCAGCTAGTGCCTCATACATGGTAAGGACATCATTTCTGTAGGTGGTGTGCGAAGTTGGATCTTTCCTAATCAGCTGAGGTAGATGTGCATTGGCGCATGTCTGGTTGGCGTTTTTAGAAAGTTCGTGCATATTTGCAATGCCTTAAGAGGCCACACCTTGCTGATCTGCCCTGCCCTGCCCTGCCCTGCCCCTGTTGCGCTGCTTAGTTGTACGTTCCCTATGAAGCCAACAGTGTGATCCCAATGTTTGAGAGAAACGGCTGGCGTCATATTTGAGGGGTTTTGGACTGTCTCAGACATTTCCTGTAGAGCATGTGCAGTAGTTGTTGCAGCCTGTAAGCTGTAGGAAGATTTGCTCTTTCTCCAAGCCGGCTGCTGTTGAGAAGCAGTTGAGGGCACCTTTGTGGTTTTTTGAAGGACGTGATAATGGCATGTCGGGTGTTCCATGAGCTCACCTACGAGTGTCTGGTGGTGTGCAGGGCAATGCAAGGGAGCACTTCGCCTTGGCCGAGGTGTGACTCATCATTCTTTGAGTTCATCAGTTACTTAAGAGGGAGGACACGGGGGTCACACCTTGCTGTTTGGCCACTTGGGTATGAGATGAAGCGCAAATATTCAAAACCATCTCTTGCATGTCTATGAATGATCGTTGTCTGCTTTTTGAGGCGTGTGTGGCTAGGGCTGTATGGGGTTGAGTCAGATGTTGTAAATTGTGCTCCCTAGGAAGTGGTTGGGGAGATGATGCTGCTGGTTTGGACACATTGTTCAGAATATTGGCCCATCATGCCTAAGCTGACCCAGATATACATTTCGTATGTTGATATGGAAAAAGGTCATGTGTGACAGCAGATGTCATGTGTTGCAGGTTGCAACTGCAAGTCCTGTGGAGCAGTTTAAGGATCTTATGCAGTCTGACAAAGCACGAATTGCTGGTATGACCACTGCAAGCTTCCCCGTTCCAAGACTCTCAAGCTTGGGTGGTTGCAGCTTGCTCATGTAGGGGCATACAGGGTAGTCGTGGACATCCCCAATCTGCGAGAGGTTGCAGATGGGCTCGGACTAAGGTGATGTAAAGGAGGGATGGAGTTTGAAGGCCTATTGGCCCTTGTCATTGAATTTGGAAAGGGGGGGGGGGGTTTGTGTGAGCTAGCAGGGTTCAGGGAGGGATAATGCATTTATGCTGGTACTAGTCAAGTTTGAATGCCTGCAGGAAGGGATGGCCACATTTGCGTATCCTTTTATCCTGGGTAAGGGTGGAGCGTGTCTTATCGGAGTTGTTGGGTTGCAGCATCAATTGGAGTCCTGACTCTGGTTGCTCTTCTTGCCTTCAAGAAGGACAACATTGTTACAGTGGCCAAGTAAGTGTCCCCACCTTCGTGCCCTGTCAACTACTTTCCTCTGATGCACACAGGGCGCAAATACAAGAAGGCCACTGCTCAGAACCACTCGTGCACGGTCAAGCCACCCTTTGGTAGCCGGCACTATTCTCGCATAGAGAACTGCAGGGGCACAGTCTGCATACTTGCTCTTCTGCAAGCCCAACCTTTGGACCTTTTGGACTTGTAGGCAGTAGTCGTAGGTGGGTGTATGTACATGGAGGTGGAACGCGGGTATGAAAGTTGGGGGTACATTCATCAGGGGATGGTGGGGGATAATGCGAGGGTTTGGCATTTCTGGCATGCATAAGAACAGAGTTGAATATCTCTACTGCACAGCACTTTTTGAGAGCCAAGAGCAGATGGCTGAGATAATGCACATTATGCAGGACTGCCGCGCCAGCACCTCCTGCACCCCCAGCAAACACAGAGGAAGAGGATGTGTTTACTGCCATTCATGATCCTGTGGAGCGCCAGAGGCTGCAGAACTTAAAGCAGCAGAGGGAGAAGGGTGCTCCTTCTGCAGCTCCTGCAGCACCACAACGGCAGTCGGTCTCCGACATGTTCCGGGAAATTTCTGGAGGGGGTGAGCTGGGCGTGTACCGTTCTCCCCCTCCCCCAAGCTTACAGCTTGTGGAGGAGTCCACCTACGATGTCATTGACGACCCTGTTGAGCGCGCCCGCCTGCGAAAGGCGGCAGCCGCCAAGGGCAAGCTTTCGGGCTCGGCTCCTGCTGCAAACGGATCCATCGACCTCAGCTTTGTGGACGACCCAGTTGAGCGGCAGAAGCTGGCGAATCAAATTGCAGCACGGGGTGGGAAAGTCACAGGTAGTGGCCCGAAGGGCGGCAGCACAGCACCCCAGGCCGATGAAGACCCTTTTTCCGTGATTGAGGATCCCGTTGAGAGGGAGCGCCTCCGCTCCAAGGCTGCTGCTGCTGCAAAGCTCAAGGAGTCGGCTGCAGAACTCTCTGGCCGCCTTGCCCCTGAGGTTGCCGAGGTAACGCGCGCCCCAAAGCAGGCCGCGGCAAATAATGCCGATGAGCTCCACGATGCTGTGGCGGTCTCCAGCGGGGTGGTCAGCAATGAGGAGATCGACCTCAGCTTCATTCCAGATCCTTTTGAGCGTGAGAATTTGCGTCAGCGTATCGCCAAGCGAAAGGCGGAAGCTGGCATTCCTGTGGCCCCATCTGGGGCGGTGGACAGCAAAACTGTCGCAGCCGCCGAACTCGCAGCATCTGCGAAAGCCCTGAGTCAGAGGCTGGCACCTGAGGTGGCCGCCATCACGTCTAGCGAGGTATCTTAGACACCACTTTGTTGCCTCACATTGTTACTTGCTCTCCGGCTGTTTGGTAGGTGTTTTGATTTTTACATCCTTGCGACAGGAGATTTTGTGACAGGAGTAAGCTTGGTTTCCAGAGGGTTAGAGGAATATCAGGTCTGTGGAACCTATGGGCATTTTATTTTTGGGATAGGGGCCTGTATGCAACACGCGTTTGGGATCGACCAGAGTCAGGCACGAGAAGTTCATCTTCTACCATGTCTGGAGGAGCACCAGGCTTTGCCAGACATGTGTACTTCAGCAGGGTGCTACGGGCCAGCGGCAGGGGCAAGGCTTGTGAAACTGGTTTTGGACAGATGTTGGAATGGGTGTTAGAGTGGAGAGGGATGCCGGAAGGGTCAAGACTGTAAGAAAAGGCGGAGTGAAGAAACTTCATCTTCTTGGAATGAGCATGCATTCCGATTGAAGAAGACAAGGTTCCGGGAAAGCTTACTTATTTGGGTTCCAAGAGCCCAGCACGTAGTTTTATTGTGTCAAGGGCGCTTCATTCTTTGCGTGTGATTAAGATGAACTGCCTCCTGCCAGCAAGAATCTTCTAGGGGGTCCTGCCTGAAGACGGGGTTCCTGACTCAAAAGACAGGGTTGGCTGAAACTAAGCTTCACATCTGATGGGGAAAAGAGGTAATGGAGGATGACTGTGCCAGTGTGGAAGAAAGCGTTTGCATGCCGGCGCAGGGGCTTGTTGATGGGTCTGCGTTCAACGCAATTAGCGACCCTGTGGAAAGGGCATCTGCGATTGAGAAGGCAATCGCAGGCGGGCGTTATGTCCCTCCGCAGCGGCCCTCAGGCGCAGCACGATCGATCCCCCCAGGATCAACATTGGCTCTCTCAACCCCGGCAGCAAGTGGACCCACCTCCCCTGCAAAACTGACGTCTAATGCCATTCCACCGCCCCCTCCTCCAAAGCGCAAGAAGTGGTGGAAGAAGCTGAAGGGTTGGCGCGTGGCAGTTTCCCGGAAGGAGGCTGTCGAGGCCGCGATGAAATCCGCAATGGATCCCGAGCCTACAGCAAGGCTCAGTTTCGACCAGGGGGCTGCGGACCTCTCTCTCAAGGCAGCTGCGCCCCCGAGGTCCCGCAAGGCATTTCCGCAGATCCTCAGAAAGCTGAGCGGAAAGACCCCAGCTGCCCTGCCAGATCAGGCCGAGGAAGCTCCCCCTGCCAAGTCGTCAGCCAGAAGCATTGCCGCCGGCCTCTTTGGTTTTAAGCCTTCGCCAACCCCGACACCGTCTCCAAGCCCTCCTCAATCTCCCAAGATCCCTGTCCCTGCTGCTGCGAGCCCCCCAACGCCCGCCCGGAAGGCTGAGACCCCGATTGTTGCAGAGGTACCCGCCTCCAAGGAAGAGTCCCCTGTTGTCGTGGAGACAACCACACCGGCAGAGGCGAAGAAGAAGTTTGATGCTGCAGCCTTCTTCCTGCAGCAAAGCATTGACTTGGCTCGTGCCAATCGCCCCCAGGTGATTTTCAGGAGTTGCATCCACCTGGTACCTGATGTAGGGACCTGTATCCTGTGGGTTTCTTTCTCTTGGGCGGTTTCCGCCAGGCATATTGGCCCTGCTCCCGGCCTTATATTATTTTTATATTATTATACTTCTCTGGACTTTGGATCGTCCCTTGTGTTCATCCCGTCCTTTCATCACGTCTTTGGAGGTTGGGGTGTAATCTTTCTTTGTTTTCGGAACTTGGGTCAAGTAAACCAGTGGGGGCAAGACTCAGCCTCTAGTCTCTCTCATTCCTGGTGCTGGACTCTCATATAAGACCACTTTATCTTACCCCCCCCCCTCGGGCCTCCTCAACTTGCATCCATGGAGGCTCCGTTAGCATTTGCGGTTCCTCCAAGCCATGACATCCTCACGCTGCTGCACAAATCCTAGTTATTCAAGCCTCTTACATCCTCTAAAGTTTACCCCAAGAGAGTACATGGGACAGTGTGCCTGCCCTGGTGCTGCTTGCCTCGGGACAGGCTGTCCTTCTCCAACTGCCGTACCAGTGGTTACACCGGTGCAAATTCCAGCACTCTGAATCTTTTGGAAGCGGGACAGCTTGAATCGGAATCCTCTGCCGTGTTGGGAGGGACGCAGGACACCTACTAGCCTGCAACTTTTCTTGAACTTTCCTAAGTTGCTATGTTAGTTGGAATTACCCTCGCTACCTCTCCAATCTGCATTGGGCCTCGAGGTGATCGTGGTGGTTGCAGACAAAGTACGAGCCAGCAGACGTGTCCCGCCCTCTGTCTGAGAAGGTCCCAACACCGGCCATGCCCGCTGAAATCAAGCTGGCTGCGGAGCCGACGCTGAGCGCTGGGGAGGGACCCATCGTTCCAAAGAGCCAGCGCGTGGCCGCCGCGGCTCCCCCAACCCCTGCGTCCACCCCCGCCGTACCGCCAGCCGTCAGAAGCTCCTACACCACAAACGAGGGCCCCATTCGGCCAGTGGGAACTCCCTTGACTTCTGCTCCCGCTCCACCCAAGCCCGAGCCCGGATTCGTCACAAACAACGGGCCCATTCTCCCGGTGGGCGCTACGGAGAAGCCTGGCGTGCCAACCCCAGAGGTCACATTGGTGTCCGGCCCAGGCCCAATCACCCCAGTGGCTGAGCCTGCCCCTGCGGAGATCCCAGCGGCGTACGCCTCAACCAAGCCCACGCTGTCTTCGTCCAATGGCCCCATCGTGCCTGCTGCAGGCATCCCAGCGCGGGGCGAGTTTGCTGCCCCGAAAAGCTCCTACAACGTGCAGGGCCCGATCGTCTCTGTCCTCTCTGCTGGGCCCAAGCGCGCTGAAATCCCGCTGCCCAAGGTCACCCCCTCCATGATTTCCAACCCAGGCCCGATCCGGCCAGCAAAGGAGATCCCACCCGTATGGCCGAAGCCCGCTGTACCGCAGCTTCTGGTGTCGGGCCCCGGTCCCATCCTCCCCGCCAACTGGCCCCTCCCGGAGCTCTCCGCCAAGCTGACGGTGTTGGACGGCAGCAACGCCTCCCTCTCTGCGGGCCCAGGCCCAGTCGTGCCCTCGCTTGTTCGGAAGATGATGAACGTGTTCGATCTCAGCCCCAAGTTTTCCAAGTGGGCTCCCTCGCTGGAGGCTGGTAGGGCTTCCTGGGGCGAGCGCCCCCTGCTCCCCATGAAGCCAGCTGGAGTCCCGCGAGGGACTGGCTTTGGCAAAGCCTCTTGGGCTGCTGAGCGTGCCATGCCTGGTCAACCCATTCCTGGCACAAAAATGCCTGGTATGCCAGGTGTGCCTCCTTTCGTCTCGTATCCTGCCACGTCGCGGCCTCTAAGTGTGTTCCTTTTGTGTCCGTAAAACAGCGGAGCGGTGGCTGACAGGGGTGGCTGTGACTGCACTTGGATTTCGGATAGGATTTCGGGTCTTATCCAGGGGAGCCGGTCGGTTTTTCCAGAAGGCCACTGGTGCACTACATCTTGAGCATATCCTTTCTCATCCATGATATGCCGGTCCCCAGCCTGTGACACACCCCTGCGCGGCTCAGTTATCTCATGGCCATTTTGGCGTTTTGGCTTTTTTGCGAAAGGGACATTTCTTTCTGTTTGCTTTCTGATAGCTCTCTTCCGCGAGCCCCGTGCTCAAGGACTTCTTGAGGGGTCATCATGTTGAAATGGCTGTGGCAAAGAACTGGTCCAGCAAGTAAAACAGCTCACAATGGCATTTGTCATGGGTTTCTTTGTTCGTTTCCTTTCCAAGGACGTCGTAGCCATGCAACACATACCAGAAGTAAGTCACTGACAATTGTTAGATCCACATCTAGTTGCCTTGGCTTAGTGGCAGCAAGTGTCGGTGGTTGGACCACAAGTTTACTTCTTGAGGCAAGTAACACGGGAATTTCAGTCTTCATGAATTGTGGGGTTTGCAGTGGAGGGCAGTACAAAGGCAACCATTTATGTGGGACCTGGCCCGGTGGTGGCCGTTGAGGTATCGGCTGATGGAGAGGAACTTTTGAAGCAGGGAGTTCCTGAAGAGGCCAAACAGATTGTAGCAGCCAAGTCAGTTAAGAAGGACAAGGATGATGATAAGGGTCCCCCCTCTTCACCGCCACCATCCGGACCTTCCTCTGGGGTAAGTTCCCATCCCGGGCGCGCGCGCGCGTGCGTGTGTGTGTCTGTGTGGGTGTGCGTCTCTCTCTCTCTCCCCTCCCCCCCCCCTCTCTCTCTCTCTCTGTGTGTGTGTGTGTGTGTGTGTGTGTGTGTGTGTGTGTGTGTGTGTGTGTGTGTGTGTGTGTGTTGGGGGGAGTGGGGGTGTGTGTGCGTGTTGGGGGGAGTGTGGGTCTCTCTCTCTCTCTCTCTCTCTCTCTCTCTCTCTCTCTCTCTCTCTCTCTCTCTCTCTCTCTCTCTCTCTCTCTCTCTCTCTCTCTCTCTCTCTCTCTCTCTCTCTCGGGGTTAGCGGCCGGGTGGGCAGATAGCTGAATGCGAGTGTGCATGTGCATGTGGTGTGTTGTGCGAGAGCGAGATCGTACGGGTGCAATGGAAGATTGGAAATGATGCGAAAGTTTGTGTGTGGTGGGTACATGCCAAATGTAACACTTTTGGGCTGGTTCCAATGTGGTAGGCTATGTTGGCCCAGCAAGTTGCTGCAATGCCACTGCCTGCAAGGCTTTCAGCGGAGTCAGGGCCAGTTGGAGGCCTGGAGTCGGGCTGGCTGGTTAACATCGTCATGGGGAACCGCAAGTACCCTGCGCAGCCTGCTGACACTCCAGCTGCCGTTGCCGCTGTCTCTGTGGATACTCAGGTACTCGGATCTGTCCGCAAGAGCCCTCCCTAGTTTCTGTTCTTGCTGAGCTACCCCCGTATTAACAGCCGTGGGACTGCCTGCCTCACTCGCAGTCATATGGATGCTCTTGTTCGTGTGTGAACATGCTTGCAGGCACACGCACACAGGTAGTGAATTAAAACCGCGAAGCGTAGCACATTCCACAGCCAACTGGAGTGGTTTGCATTGCTATTATGCATATGGATGTTCCTCATGTAGCAGCAAATATCTGTCCACTCTTTATAGCTTTTTCACTTGCGCAACAGGGTGGTAGCCTACCTTGTTGCAGATGCAATCAATCATTTGATCCGGGGTGCAGGCTAGCACGTGTGCGCGTGCTTGCGCATGGCCATGGACGAGCGTGTGTGACAGTGCTTGGTGGGTTTCTTTATCTGTTAAAAGGGGAGCTTGCAGATTGAAGTCGAGGCATAAACGGATGCAGGATGGATCTTCGCCCTATCTGGCCAAGTCAGAATCCCAGTCAAAGAGCGGCACAGTCCTGAGCACAGGCTTCAACAAGGTCTTTGGCAAGTCCACACCTGGGGCCAGGACCGTGGGAGTCGCAGCAACGAAGGGCACCCCGCTCACTTCCCCCCGCGGGGTTGCAATGGCCCCCACTACGGCAAGTGTCACGCCACCCTCCCCAGTACCTTCTCCAGCGGGTCGCGGGCCATCCGACCCATCCCCTCCCTTCCGAGCCACTGCAGGAGGGCCATTCCCCACGACTCGCAAGACCAACGTGTCTGGGCCACCTGTGATGAAGCAGAGCCCAGGGCGTGTGGATCCCTCCGCATACGTTGCCCAGGAGGCTCCTGGGGCGGGCAAGACAGTCCTTGCAGCACCGGAGGCTGCCTCGGTCACCGCAACGGCGCCCGTGCCTTCACGCCCAGCGCCCCTGACATCCTTCGCCATATCGGACTTCAGTGATGATGAGGAAGAGCCAGCGACGCCACGCAAGGCCAATGGCGCTGCGCCTGTCTTGGCTGCCCTTGGCTTCTTTGCTGCCGCTGCTGAGGCGGTTTCTCCTTTGTGGAAGGTGTGCCAAGACACGGGCAACGACAGAGGGCCCCTCATTGGTGCTGTCCCCTTCAGTTAGCCAAGACAGAACCAGCAATCAAATATTCTCACTGAAGCAGTGCTTTGCCATGTACTGAAGAATGCTGGAACTAAACGTGCCTACCGAGTTGGATGCTTTGAATTTTGGGCCAGGATACTCTTTCCCTGGTCTTCGAAGGATTGCAATCTATGTTGTTGGAGCAATATCTTGGAATCTGTATCGCAGTTCTCTTTCGAATTGGATGGTTGGGTGTGACCCGGGGTGCCTTGTGCAGGGCAAGGACCAGGTGGTGGTGAGCAGGCAGGCCAGGCCCCGGTCTATCAAACGCCAGCCGCGGGAGCCTCCCAAGTATGACTTGTTCGCGGAGCTCCTTACCTCTATTGCAAATGACCACAACTTGAAGGTGTGTTTGATCATCTGTGCTGCGTGTGGGCCCTTTCCTATTCAGATTGCGCGCGTATGGGGGTGCGGCGGTGTGCACGATTTTTTCTTTTTTTGGGGGGGGGGGGGGGGGCAGGGGTGGCACCTGGAGGGGGTTCTAAAACTGAAAAGGGCTGAATGGGTGTTTGCGCCGGTGAAGCGCACTGAAATACAGGAACATGAAAGACGGAAGGTTTTTGATGTGCTCGTCTATCGGGGGGTGGAGGGCCTGAAGAGAGACAAGCTTCTGCAGTGGTTGAAATCGAAGCTTGTGGGAAGCTTGTATGGGGACGCTTTGGGGAAACTTTGATTGCGTTGCCGTGTAGGATAGATGCAGATTAGTGAGTGGGGCTATTGTGCAGGGAGGAGAAGAGTGGAGCGCGGTACGCTGGCTTGCAGACCTGGTTCCAGAAAAGGGGGTCCAGAAGTTTGATGTGCTGCGCCAGCTTATTCGGGGCTTGGCCGAAACCCAGCCTGCTTCGCAGAACCCCTCCAAATATGACATTGTGTGGGATCTTCTGAAAAAGTCTCGTGAATCTGGAGAAGGCGCCAGCCCTCGCTTTGATCCCATCTATGGCCTCCTCCACAATGCTGCCCTGGCGGTAATAACCCTCCCTTCTTCCCCCTTCTTTCCTCCTAGGTGCGAGCGGGTGCGTGCGCTCATCTTCTGCCTAGGTGCGAGCGGGTGCGTGCGCTCATCTTCTGCCTGTGTCATTCAATGGGAACTGTGACTTAGGCAATGGTGCAGTCCCTCTCTCGTCGGCTATGCCCCGCTGGCTTACATCTTCGAGGACGCAGTATTTGGAAGGAAGGGCACTGCGGTAGAATTGTGCAGGACTAGCACATGATCTTAAGTTGAGGAAATGAGGTTATTGGTACAGCTTCAGGTTCCTTGAAACATGGGGATAGAGTAACAGCTCAAAAAAGACACAGTACACATGTCAGCCTCAGGACTCCTGAAATATGAAGATAGAGTCACAGCTTGAAGAAGGCATAGTGCACATTTTAGCCACCGGGGTGCTTCCAGGGGTGCACATGTCAGCTTCCAGTGACATATGAAGATAAAGTTTGCAGCTTCAAGAAGGCATAATGCACATTTCAGCTTCCGGGGTGCTTCCGGGGGTGCACATTTTAGCTTCCAGAGACATATGAGGATAGAGTTGCAGCTTGAGGAATGATTGGTGCAACAGACTCTGGCATGCACCTCCAGAGCAGACAAAGAGGGGTTGCGGCTGTGCAGGCTGATTGGGGACTGCCGCAGAAGGACCCTGTGCATGACCTGTTGAGCCTGCGTGATGAGGATTGGGGGACCAGCAAGTACGACCCTGTGGCTGCTTTCTTCAATAGTGGTGCTGGCTGGCATAACAATGTCCGCCCCAAGTGGGACCCTGTGCCAGCACTCTTGTCGGCGGAAGCCCCCACTGGCCAGGTACGCTTGCATTCTAAATGATTGGGGAACGTGTACTTGGTGAGGAGGGGTTGGTGGGGCGAAGTATGGCGAAATGCGACCCACCCAAGCCTTGCCCAACTCCCAGCCAATTATGGGGCTGTAGTTGCAGGCGCGCGGGTGTGTGTACGTGCATGTGTGTGTGTGTGTGTGTGTGTGTGTGTGTGTGTGTGTGTGTGTGTGTGTGTGTGTGTGTGTGCACGCGCGCGCGCGCGCGCGCACGTGGGGGCTTTGCACATGGGGGGAAGAGGGAGAGAAACGGATGGGCTCCTCCCCCTGGTGCCCTGCCTCCTGGGAGGGGGACATAAAAGTATGTGCTTTAATGAGTGTCTGTCCCCCAGGTGGAGGGGAGGGGGCCAGCTTGCTGGCTCCCCATCAGCCATGAACCCGCAACCAAAGTTTTTTATGCATCTGAGCGCTGTTTTCTTTGCTGGTCAAGAGCAGGTCATCTGCCATTTGAATAGCGCACTAACTGAGCAGCAACCTGAAGGGATGGGGGTCATGCAGGCTTGGCTGGACCCAGTGGCAGATTTTCTGGGTCGCAGAAAGGGGTCGCGGGCGGTCAACCTGAGGGAAAGCGCCGCCCCAACTGCACTGCCTCAGAGGCCCACAGCAGCCAGAGGCCTTCCCACCCTCCCTCCTGCTGATGACAATGAGCCATCCGGAGGTCTCCCTGAAGAACGGCCAATTGTCATTGAACGGGTCCCAGGGTAAGGCCCCTGGCAGGGAGCAGAAGATGTTAGGAGTTATACTTGGCAGGCGAGGGGGTCTCAGTATCTCGTAAGTGTCATTACCTTAGTACACAGCTTCGGGGTAGGCTGGGAGTCAAAGTCTGGATTGCAGTCATACCTATGCCCAGGTGCTACACGGCTAGGGAGCAGTCAGTGTCTACTTAACTTACAGTACCTGGTGGCAGAGCCTTGTGTGGAGCAGATAGGGTGGTGAAGTCACTGTAGCCAACACACGCTGTTGTGCTGCATGACAAGCTCTCCTTTTTGTTGGGAAGGGGGGGGGGATGTTGGTCTTGCAGTGTCAATTACCTATTAACAGAGCTTGCATGGAGAAGTCTACATGGCAATGGAGGAGATGCGTCATCCGAGTGCTGCAGGGCGCCCCGGGGGGGGGGGGGTAGATTTCTGACCACCTCTTGACACCTGCCAAACGCAAGCCTTTGGCCTTTCGGAGAGCATTATGAGATTCAAAGAGGGGGGGGGGCGTAGCAAGGACCACTGCAAGAGCCTCCAGACCTCGTAGCAGTGTTTGGGGTGGAATGTCCTATGGTGCATGGGAGGGAAATACTTGGGAAAGCATCATTCAGGATCAGCTAGTATGGGTGAAGTCGTTGGTGTTAGAAAATTGCTGTAACCTACTGCTAAGATGGGGGTTGCAGAAACAGCGCAAAAGTCTCAATGGGTTGGCCAGGTGGGCAGCTCAAGAGGAGGTTGCTGCAGGAAACACAGGGGTGGAGGGCATGCAAAAGTGGCACATGGGGATGGAAGGGTTGACAACAGGGCTGCCCAAGCGTCTATGTGCAAACCTCCAAGGGTTGGAAATTGGGTTGGGGGTTTCAGGGGAAATGTTGTGGCAAAGGGGGCCCCTGTGCCGGTGGAAGCAATGGCAGCCAGCTCTGCAGTTCAAGCCCGACCTACAGCAGCAGTGCCCAGTGCAGCCAAGGACTATGACCCTGTCCCAGACCTGATCCGCATGCAGGGCGTGTTCAGCGGTCCCAGCCCCGCCCCCTACGACCCTGTCGTCGTCATTGTGAGGCGGGGTGGTGGCCTCGAGTTCATGGATGCTGCCCGCTCCTTCAGGTGGGTTCCTTGCCATTCTAGTCAGCTGGGGAGAGGGGGAGGGGGGAGGGGAGGAGTGAGGGAAAGGGGGTGGGGGAGTGTAGGGATGATGAGAATAAAGGGGTGCCAGTTGTCATGAACCCTTATGCAGCATCGCAGGAGTGATAAGGGTTGAGGAGTAGAGATGGGGGAGACTGTGTTCTAAATATTTTCCTGGTTGGAGAAGCTGGGAAGTGGCTTGCTGCCACCACAATGTTTTTGACCATGAGATTGGTGGTCAGGGAACCTTTTGAGGGGTCTGCTGGCCCACCAGACGTGGACAGTGCGCTTCCATGACTACGCATAGAGACGTCTATCTGTGCATTAAAGTTACGTAATGTCAATGGGAATCCATTGAAACACTAAAGTCGGTGAAAATGCAGGTGTGGCAAGGCCTGAACAGGGCCATTGTAAGATCCTCTAAGGATTGGTTGACATCTCGAGCTGTTGGGCATGCAGGGACCTCTTGCAAGATGAGCAGCTGTCCCGCAAGTACAACGGGGTGTTCACTGTACTTCAGGATCCCCAGCGCATGCGGCTGGGTGCCCCTGCCTCTATTTTGGCTCGCATCCCAGTTCCTGGCCAGGATAAGAATATGATTGAGGTTCGCACATCATCTGACCCATTTCTCACGCTTTGTCCTTGTATTCTCCATCAGACTTAAGGGGTCGTTCCGTTCACGAGTTTGTCCATGCAGTCCTGTTGCCCACTTCTTTTCAGCCACCCTGCCGAGCAGGGACACGGGGGAATTTGTTGTCAATGCTATTTTGGAAAGACATAGGTGTCTATAGTCATAAACAACCATGAGAACCGTAGGGACGACTCTGAAGTGGCATGAGATGTCAGTGAGAAGAGGCATGCAATGTTTTTCAAGAGGGTGAGCAGCTGGGACTCGGCTGAGTGGGCATTGTGGTGTGCACAGAGTGCTTTGCAGTCAGTGGAGGGGCTCCTCGCAGACATGATGGACAAGTACCCCAAGCTGTACCGGCTGCTCAAGGGCCGCGCCCATGAGACCGTAGTTGATGCCCTCTGCGCCTTTGCAGCACTGGTGCAGGCTCAACAGAGCCCGGTCCCCAGGGCCGCCTGATAAGCCTGAAATACCCCAAGGCAGCCTGAAATACCGCTTCTCTTAATCCCCCGCTCCTTCCCCCCAAGTGGGTCAGGAGAGAGTATTTTGCAGGCATCTAAGGTTGCCGTTCCCCATACCCTGGGATCTCCTTCATGTGCCTGCATTTTTTGCATGGAGCCGCCTAGCGTGGCCCAAGCGAATGGCGTCAGGCCGTTTCCTGTGCAAAAGTTTGAGACCATAACAAGGGTGCAATAACGTTTTGCTCTCACCCACCACTTATTCAGGCAGTGGAATGAGCCACGGCCGAATGCACTTTCTTTGGTGGGCTCCAGTTCAGGCAGCTTCTCCGACGGCCGCTAGTTTAGGCCTGTCAGAGGGTGGGTTTGTTGTTTGTATATGGACCCGTCTTTATTGCGGCACCCAAAACCCAGGTACTTAAACCTGAATCTGCTTCCTAGGCAAGGAGTGGCATCTCAGAAACCAGTCAGGTCCTTGGAGTGCATAATGTGAGAGACTCATAAACCCCGTGTAGCACCTTAAGAGCAGGCTCGCGGCTTTTGCAGCCCCTGTGGCCGTTGCTGGTTGCCCCGGGCGCCTGTGTGACATTTCTTCTATACGTGGGGTTCATGTGGCCATTCTGCAGCAGAGGGCTGTGAACCTCTGCTGGGAAGTATTGAGACAGCCACCCCTCCCTAGGGCCCTCCACGAGATGCTGTGCTCCGTGTTCTGAGGTGCCTGAAGGGAGAGATGATGTGCGGCAGCCGCCTCTGTTTTCACTTTCTGTCATGGATGTTTTCCATTTTCTGCGCACTCGCATGGATGATAATATCTGAAGGACTGAGAGGTTCAGCTCGCTCCCCCCTTGCAGAAGAATTTGCTGTTGGTAAGGCTGATTCTTTCCTGACTTGATTTCATTAAGCAATCTCTCGTGAGAACCCCAAGCTTGGATATGTGACGTCAGGACTCTTCTTCGTCGATTTTTATGATTGTGTAGTAGACTGAGCTTGGGAGGTATATGCTCTGCCGTTGCACTTGCATCTTGTACATATAGGAAGTGTGCATATGCAGACGACTGTGAGTTTTGGCTTGCATCTCGTCATGATTTCAGGATCCCGGCGCAATGCAATGCCTTACATACAGCGCTCATATATCATTGAAGACCTTTAAGAAGTAACGAGATTATCCAGGATCGGCTGAGGATTGGCTCCTGAGGTGCGGCTGGTCTGCATGTATTGCACTCTTGACCATTTGTTGCACTCGCTTCACCAA
>KV908418.1:272845-275345 GCA_002005505.1 Botryococcus braunii
GTAACCGGTATATCACATTTCAATCCCTTGGTCTCATACCTAACATTGACCTGGAGGTTATCAACATTTTTCTTTGTCCTGGTTCTGAGTGCCATGCGGCTTTGGTGGAAAGCCTTCGTGTTTTCGTTGCCGCCATCGCTGCTGCAACACACCCTGAGCGGCAGCCTGTAACTTCGATGTTCAAGCAGCGTCGAGCAGGTACGTTCTCTGTGCACGCCCAGGTCCCCGACTCTTCAGCTTGTCCACCATTCCTGGAAATTTAAAAACCACGAGTGCTAAGCTTTTGAGCATCATACGCTTGAGAACCACTTCCAAGGTCTAGTGCTGCAGCCCGCGTCGTGGACGAGGTTGACATCCTAGGAATGCACTCAGAGATCGTACCTGAACGCAAGTGAGTGGTGGTAGGAGTGGTAATAGCCAGAAGATCTCGCCACGAAACTTGGTGTTGGGGTCTTTAGAATGCAGTGGTCCATCACGCACGACGGTCGAAAGGCATTGCAGCAACTTTCTGATATTTTGGATGAATAGATCAATGGTACCTCAGAGAGACAGAAAAAACAGTTAGAGTAACAAATTGAACAGGTTGCTCCAAGACGGTTTAAACACTTTTCTTCCTAACAGCGATGGAAAAGGGACGATGCAGCAGCGTAGGACGGGATAAGACCGTACGACTTTTACCAGGAAAGGCGGCCATGTGATCAGCATCAAACTCGGCTGTCGGTTTGTGTCTACCAGATCTAGCCGGAAGGCCGACCTTGCCCTGTACCGCAGTGACCCTGAAAGCAACACAGGCCCTCATGTTGTTCGACATGCCGATTTGTTAGTAACAATGTGTTAATTGCAAGTGGGGTTATGGCTTGGAGATTTGCCTTGGGGAGGCTTGCAGTCTCTGGTGGTCTGGCGGCTGCTGCCGGTTGTGCAGGAGTTGCGTTCTGCGACGCCCCAGCGCCCCCAGGCCCGCTGTTTGATCCTGAAGCTCTTGAAAGAGGAGCGAAAGCTTTAAGAGAGATCAATAAGTCCCCGAACGCTAAGGAGGTGTGAAAGAAACTAGATCGTTTTCGACGTGTGCTAAGACACGACGTCCGTGCTCTTTTCAAACGATAGCCTCCTGTAGCATGTTGTAAGGGCAAGTGAAATCGATTTTAGTCCCATTTTTTAAGATGTTGTGGGATGTCCTGAATCAAGCTTTTAGTCTTGTTGTTTGTCTGCAGGTTATCAAGCTCTCACAACAGCAGGAAATCACCAAACAACAGGAGGCAAAAACAAAGCAATCCGAGTATGAAGCCTATGCGAAGCAAGCTGCAGTGGTAAGGACCCACATTGTGCGCGAACGTCTTTGATGTTGAAGGTCCTTTTGAGCGCTCTGGGGCTGTCAAGCAGCACTTGGGTCTCCCCTTCCCCCTTCCTTTTGCCCTTAGGGATAAACAAATATATATTTCTTGGTGTTTAATGTGTAACAAATTGTTTTCTGTGGGGTTGTCTCTCATGCAATCCATGCTTACTTGGCAACATGGTGTGTAGTTGGGCTCCATTACAAATCATGGGGAGAAGCCTTGCTCTCCTTATGATGTTGCATACTGCAGCTTGCACATGCTAACAAGGCTAAGAGGATAACAATACAATTCCACAACCACATGTCATGTAGTGGCTAGTGCAAGGGTAACACTAAGTCAGTATCGAAAATACCAGCAAACCGTTTTCTGCTAGCAGTGTCACTGTCCCCAGACACTGCTGCTGTGGTGTAATATCATTTCGCTTGGGTGCTGCTGTGGTGTAACACGATGTTGCTTTTGTACTGCTCACACGGCAATGTAGGCTGTGGCCAAGGCTGCGATTAACTTGATAACGGCGGATCCTCAGGAGCAAGAGAAAGTGCGATGGGAGGAGCAGCGGAGAGCCATGCAGGAGCAAGCGCAGCTCAACAGAGCCAATTCTGATTATCAAGCGGAGCTGAAGAGGAGGCAGATAGAGGTGGAGCATGAGAAGGAGAGGGAGCGTAACCGGGAGGTGGTGCTCATGCAGCAGCAGAGTGCACGCCAAATAGAGGCTGAGAAGAGGCAGGTCGCAGAACAGATTGAGGCCGAGAGGCGAGCCACTGAGAAATACAAGGTCCCCCTTCCTCTCTCTCTCTCTCTCTCTCTCTCTCTCTCTCTCTCTCTCTCTCTCTCTCTCTCTCTCTCTCTCTCTCTCTCTCTCTCTCTCTCTCTCCTCTCTCTCTCTCTCTCCCCCCCCCCCCCTCTCTCTCCCCTCCCTCTCTCTCCCCCTCCCTCCCTCCCCCCCCCTCTCTCTCTCTCTCTCTCCTCTCTCTCTCTCCCTCTCTCTCTCTCTCTCTCTCTCTCTCTCTCTCTCTCTCTCTCTCTCTCTCTCTCTCTCTCTCTCTCTCTCTCTCTCTCTCTCTCTCTCTCTCTTTTTTTTTTTTTGTGTGTGTGTTGTGTTTTTTTTGTGTGTGTTTGTGTGTGTGTGTGTGGTGTGTGTGTGTGTGTGTGTGTGTGTGTGTGGT
>KV908418.1:280345-282845 GCA_002005505.1 Botryococcus braunii
GGCGGTGCAGGGGCTGCGAGCGGCATTGAATGCGATGCTTTTCAGGACGGGAGACCAATCGAAGGACTTTCTGATAGTGCTGGCCACGAACCGGCCGACGGACCTGGATCCAGCCGTAATAGATCGTATGGACGAGGCCCTGGAGTTTCCCCTCCCCGGCCCAGAGGAGCGCCGCCGCATCCTGGACATCTACCTCGACCGTTACATTGCCAAAGCAGGCACCTCGGAAGGTGCGGTCTGCGATGAGGAGGCAAAGCCACGTTGGGCGCATCTTGTTCTGTTAACCCGGGAAAGTTGGAGCCCAGCAGCTTTCTAGACGAATGAACGTGTAGCAGGCGATGATTTGATTTGCTTCCTTTCCTCCATTGAAATCTGCTTATCTGTGCGCGCACGTCTCTCTTTCTCTCTCCCTCCCTCCCTCCCCCCCCCCTCTCTCTCTCTCACACACCACACACACACACACTCTCCCTCTCTCTCTCTCTCTCTCCTCTCTCTCTCTCTCTCTCTCTCTCTCTCTCTCTCTCTCTCTCTCTCTCTCTCTCTCTCTCTCTCTCTCTCTCTCTGTGTGTGTGTGTGTGTGTGTGTGTGTGTGTGTGTGTGTGTGTGTGTGTCTGTCTCTGCCCCCCTCTCTCTCTCTCTTACTCTGTGTGTGTGTGTGTGTGTGTGTGTGTGTGTGTGTGTGTGTGTGTGTGGTGTGTGTGTGTGTGTGTGTGTGTGTGTGCGTGTGTGTGCTCACGTGCCAGCATAGGTGCACAAGCGTCGATGGGTGTTTGCGGATGTCCCAAGAGAGTGGAGGTTAGACTTCTGTCATCATGCTCTGCCTGCTGATTTGCAACGCATATTCAGCGCATATGGGGATGGCAGGGGGAGCGGGGGCCGGAGCCGAGAAGGGGGTGGTGGCGCGTCTAAGAGCCCTTCTGGGGGGCCGGAAGGCTGCCTCCGACCGCATCAAGATGAAGGACATCGACGCCTCCCTCATCAACCAGGCAGTACTTGCCACGCATGGCTTCTCTGGACGTGAGCTGGCAAAGCTGGTTGCCAGCATGCAGGTGCGCTTTTGCAGGATTGCTGCTGGATTGACAGTGAGGGGATCAGGGCTTATGCCGCGGATTTTTGTCCTTAGGGCTTAGGTAGACGAGGATTCGACCCTTTTCAACGAAGACGGTACAAGAGTTTTGGGGAAACGCATCGGGGGGCACAAAGTAGGGGGTGGTAAAGGAAAGGTGAAGTGGATGACAGGATGGCGAGGAAACGAGAGCATGTAAGCACACATCTACTAAATTAGCTTATGTCATGCACCCCCGCGCGCAGGCGAGAGCGTGCGCGGGGAGCACACACACACACACACACACACACACACACACACACACACACACACACACACACACACACACACACACACACACACACACACACACTCGCGTGCGGGCCCGTACGCAGACGCAGATGGACACGCACACGCATGCTCCTGATCAGACGCAGGCGTGCGCATCCATGGATGGATGGGGGAAGATGTGTGTGTGTGTGTGTGTGTGTGTGTGTGTGTGTGTGTGTGTGTGTGTGTGTGTGTGTGTGTGTGTGTGTGTGTGTGTGTGTGTGTGTGGTCGCTGGCACACGTGCGAGCATGCGAGCGTTCGCGCACACGCACACGCACATGCGTGTGCGTGTGCGTTTGGGTGTGGGTGTGGGTGTGTGTTGGTGTGTGTGTGTGTGTGTGTGTGTGTGTGTGTGTGTGTGTGTGTGTGTGTGTGTGTGTGTGTGTGTGTGTGTGTGTGTGTGTGTGGTGTGTTGGGGGGGGGGGGAGGGTGTAGGGAGGAGGGGGGGGGGGGCAGTGTGCATGAGCTACCTTGGGGTGGGTGATGTGAAGTACATGCCGTCAAGGTTTTGTCTCTCTTCTCTGTATCGATTACAGGTGTAAGTCCTGTTGTCGGTGGGATCCACAGGCGGCGGCATATGGCACACCGGCAGCGACCCTGACGCCGGAAATCTTCCTGAGTGTTCTGAAAATGAAGACAGATGAGCACCAGCAGCGGCGTCATTTCATGGCGGCTGACGAGGGAGCTCCCCAGATAGCCCTCTAGATAACTGCCTCAAACTTCTCACTGCCACTTGAAACCCCAACCGTGAGAGTTCGTGGACCACACGTATGTGCATGTCTGTGAAAAGGATGCACGTCCTAAATAGACCACATGGTCTCTTCTTCTCCTCCTCGTCTCCAGGTGTTAAGGCCCAGAGTGGCCACTCTGGTCTCGTGTGCGAGCTTGCTCTTCCCCGCATGGCTTGAGGTGCCCTCGGGATCTTGCAGGGTACCGTACTCGACTCGGGAAGTGATGGGTAGTGTTCCATGTGCATGTGGATGGTATCAATATCTATACAGCGCGGTGCAACCACTGCAGCAGCTGCTCGTTAGCATGTGAAGGCATTCGTTAAGTGCGGGGATATACAGGAATTGAAGTGAGCTCGAGGCCTGTGAATTTGAGTTGCGCAGTCTGCGATGTTG
>KV908418.1:287845-290345 GCA_002005505.1 Botryococcus braunii
TTGGGTTTTAAGCTATCAACTACAGCTTATGACACACAGTAACAACAACGGCACCACAACTACGATGCTAGCTCAGGATGTAACAGACAGACTACCCCTGACCTGTGTCTGGTTCTGGACCTTGTGGGTTTCTCGTGTGGTGTAGAACTTCTGAGTCAAAATGTCCACATTTCCACCAAGCCTGCCAGCCCCGCCTGCCATCCATGTTCCTTAGCATAACCCTGAGCCCCCCCCCCCCCCCCAACAAAAAAAGGGAGAGGGAGGAACCCCCTCCCCCCGCAGAAAGAACGAACACGTTGCGCGCCGGGCGCGTGCACGCACACGCACACACGCACACACACACACACACACACACACACACACACACACACACACACACACACACAGAGAGAGAGAGAGAGAGAGAGAGAGAGAGAGAGAGAGAGAGAGAGAGAGAGAGAGAGAGAGAGAGAGAGAGAGAGAGAGAGAGAGAGAGACACACTCACACACACACACACACACACACACACACACACACACACACACACACACACACACACGCGCACGCTTGCACGCACGCACGCACGCACAGAGAGAGGGGGGGGGGTTGGGGCGGGGGAGGGGATTGAGAGCTTGGGAGAAGACCAGCAACATACCTGACGATCTCTTTTCTATTTACAGCATTGGGATCGTCCACCCGAGTTTGCTGCTGGAGCACTTCTGGCAGCACCTGTAGGTGTGGGCAATCACACACTCAATTCCAGCACCAAGTGAAACACGGGTTGAGACAAGTACAGACAAGAGTAAGTGTCCAGATGCAAGATGAAGGATCATATGTCGGATGACTGACCTGAAGCTTCTTTTTGCCAGGTGATATGGTTACTGCTGATACTTGCAAGGAGCGAGAGCCAAATTGAGGCCTATGCATTGGAGCTGAACTGCAAAGGAAATAAGGCGTCCAGTTCTCAATGGAAAGTGAACTAGCTTGGGATGCATGTTTTGCTGACTCCACATTATATACAATGTACGTGCACTCCATTTGTGCCTACGGTGGCGTATGCCAGAATATGGTCATGCATGCACACCTAGATGTGACCTTTGGGGAAGTTGGAAAAGGGGTGCTTGTGGGAAATCCTGAATGAGGCTTAGAGAGCAAAGATGCATTTGCATAGGACACAGTGTTTCGTGGGAAAAGTGGGTGTCTGAGAAAGAGCCCACCAATGGTTGTTACCTCGAACATCTGCACACTTTCCTCCAGAGTGAGGTGCCGTCTAGGACGCAGGTTAGCTCCCGCAATATCTTCCAATCGTCCCTCACTCACCATCCGTGATCTATGGCGTGCAAGGTCAGCTTCCTGGAGCATAAGTTTAACTTAGAAGACAAGGAAATGCACCGTATCTCGTGAATAACAGAAGAAGACTTTGCAGGTCAGGTGCGAACGCCAAGGGACGACGCGCCTGTTCCAGCTTAAAAAAGCTGCTCTCACGAGCTTGGGCATACGCCCGCAGTGCATCTGTTGTCATATTATTTGAGACCCAGCACTGGCAGATTAAAAAATGCACTGCGCGGTACAACCACTGAACGATAGTATGAAACAGAAGGCAGCAGTCGCTATGTAAAAAACTTATGTGCTATCCAAACTTTCATGAAAGATGGGACATATCCTGTGGCTATATCACGAAACACAGTCGTCAGCAGCGCCAAGATGTTCGGGGGTTTTGTGTGACCTCAAGCTTACGAATCAACCCATCCTAGCGCATCAGTCGACAATTACCATGAAACATTAAGCACATCACTAGCCTGGGAACAATGAGCCACTACAAGCCCCCCTTGACAACCTGGGATCTGGAGCATGACGAAAGGGATCGAGTGAACTAGCGGTCGACCCTGAGATCGCGACATTCAAAAGCCGTGATTTCATACCATCAAGGGTCCAGTTGTTCCTGATTTTGTTGGTCCATAACAAGGAAATGGGACAGCAGCTCGCAAACTATGGTGGAGCACTTTTGAGGTTCTGTCGTTGCATAGCGTAGGAAGGTAGCATTGGGAGACTGCAGACTTGCCCAGTCCCGATGCCACCTCGAGGCTGCTAGGGCGTGGAAATGTCGACCCTGCCAGAACTGACCGAGGAGAATGCAGCACTCAAGAAAGAGCTGTTCAGAGTTAGGAGAGTAGAGCAAGACTTGCACAAGGCCCTTGCTCAGGTGAGCCACGATCCGAGGCATGAGAGGTAGTACTGATCTTTATTTCACCAGATGACATGCTGTTCGCCTGTGCAGTTCAAAGAGGAGAATGTTTTACTTCAAGGTCGAGTCCACGACCTCCTGATAGGATCCGCCGCTGATACCTCGCTTGAGAGACAGCTCGAAGAACTTCGCGGTGCGACGGTGTTCGCTGACTAATCTGAGGCAACGCTTTGTGCATAATGACATATTAAAAGGTTCATGAACACTTAAAATGGCCCTGGAATGCCTCATTCGGCGTTCTTTGAAATGCTAGCAGATTGCCTTCACAGACCGGC
>KV908418.1:292845-300345 GCA_002005505.1 Botryococcus braunii
TGTCCCATGTGCACTCCTCCTCTCTCACCTCATCTTTAGTAAAGTGAGGAATCAGTGGGAGCAGCAGCAGTGGGGATTTGAGCTGCCCCTCAATGATTCTATTAAGTGGGTTGAATGCAGGGGTGTCAGCCCAAACATCTGACTTGCCACGTGGACTGGAGCTGGACGGAAAGGCACAGGACGCGGGGCCCCCATCAGTTGCAGCTTCCCAGGAGGGCAGCCAAGTTGGCCCATCAGCCGCCAGTGCAGCCGATGCTGTGGACGCCCTCACCCGACAGGTGCTGCTTCTCACCGCACCCTGTTTATTGTGTACTTGTGTGTGTGTGTGTGTGTGAGTGTGTGTGTGTGTGTGTGTGTGTGTGTGTGTGTGTGTGTGTGTGTGTGTGTGCGCGTATGTGTGTATGTGTCTGTGTGTGTGCGTGCGTGCGTGTGCGCGCGCGCGCGCGCGCGTGTGTGTGTGTGTGTGTGTGTGTGTGTGTGTGTGTGTGTGTGTGTGTGTGTGTGTGTGTGTGTGTGTGTGTGTGTGCGCGCGCGCGCGCGCGCATACGTCCTCCTCTCCTGAGGGGCTTCAGAGTACCTAGGCTCTTGTGTGAGATTTACGGTAGAGCAGTGTGGATGCTGCTTCAGCTTCGATGTATCATTTATTAGGTACATATTGTGAGTACGTTGCTTTCCTTGGCGCGCCTTTAGGCATCTTTTTGGGAGTAGGGGGGGGGGGGCATGTGTACAGTAGGGTGCCAGTTCTTTAGTTTTTGGGCTGATGTTATGTATCCCCCATATGTACTTTTGCAGCTGAAACTTACTCGTAGATTGGAGGGCTGGTAATAAGGAGGATTGCCGAGCAGGTGGGGCAATTGCGAGCGTCCAGGGATCGACTCCTGCTGCAAGTCGATGCACAGAGTGGGGAGTTGGAACGCTTTTCTCACGAGAATTCCTCACTTGTGCAGGCATGGCTTCCCCCCTAAAAATTTGTTTGGGTGGTCATGAACTTAAAATATTCAGACATGGTTACATTGTCATATGTTTGCTTTCCTCCCCTCATCATCAGGGCCTCCGTCCTTTCTTCCTGTCTCTCCCAAGGTATTTTTCTGCCACCCCCTGATCCATTCCCCGCACCCACCTTAAGGGCACGTGGTGTAATTTTCAGAATGCCCAGGGACATGTTATGCATTGGGATGTATCCTGAGTTGCTGTGGTGAGACATTCAAAATGTTTGAGCTTGACTCAATGTTTGCCGAGGGCCTGAAGTTTGCTCAGACTATGCGAAATAAGTATTACAGAATGTCTCAGGCGTTGTCTTGCATGGCAACAGGGTCCTCTTCCCAGTTGTAAGCACATACAAGGAAATACCTTTGGGTTGCTCCTTCTACCCTCGAATGCCTTCACGCGGGGTTTTTGTCACGGTAGAACGCCTCAGACAGACTTTGCCTCTGCAATTGGTCCCACTACACTGTGATAGAATGTCCCGTTGTCAAACACACAAGTCTTCCACGATTCATAGAGGGCGTGGCTGCCCTCTCATTCTCCGGGATGTCTCGAGCTTTGGGATGCCGCAAGGCTGTCTGGAATGCCGGCGCAACAAACCCCAGAGAATCGCCGGCGTGCATGCGCTAGTGGCTTGAGAAGCCGGGATTTGTCCCAGAGTACAGTAGCAAGCCTTTAAATCTATTAGATTGCACCGGTTGTTCTCCACCCCATTCCACCAAGCCACTCGGTCCATATCTAGTAGGTCGCAGTGCTCCCCGTCCGCATCTAGTGGACCACGCTGGGATCAACGTTAGATTGCCCCGGTTATTCTCATCGGCCATGTCCACCAGGCCGTGCCTCATCCCACCTGGTTGGGGCCTGCAGGGGTTGCAAGAAGCCAGGGAGGTGGGTGTCTGGTGGGAGGGGCAAGTGCAGAGTGCGCTGGCCCAAATAGAGCTGCTCAAAGACATGCTGGAGGAGTCGGCGCGGTGGGATGTGGGCCCGCAGGCCCCAGGGAAGCTCCCCACGTCACCTCCCCACTTGCCTCCCCCCTCCCCTCCCCCCGGGGCTGGCGCCCGGGGAGGTCTCCGTGTCCGTACGGCCGCTGCTCGGTACGCTGCCCTCCTGCATGCTGTTACCTGGTACCTGTTATCTGAAACCCAGTTGAGAGTGAGCCACTGTGGAGACAGCTGGTTACCAGGATGCCTCAGCTAAGTCGATTTTTTGGGGGGTGTGCGAGAAGGATGGGCTCTCCCATGCAGCGGCGATCCCCAAACTCGCCAGCATTGGTAGGCACGCCCCCCATGGCTGCCTCACCCTTCGCCAGCTATGCGCAGACGCCCTTCCAGGACGATGTACCGCCCGTACCGCCGGACGCACCCAGAGACGGCAACGGCCCAGGAACTGCGGCAGCCGTGCCCCATGCCGGCAATGAAAGTCTCCCCGTGGCAGGTGCACACTTCCTTCTTGAAAGGGGGGGCGGAGGTGTGAGGAATCCGTGTGCCGTGCTGCAAAACGGACCTTGGAGGGGCACTGGCTCGCAAGGTTTTATGTAATCTGCCCAACAACCACCACAATCTCTTTCCCCCCTCCCAACAACAACAAGAAAGGGTGGGGGGGGCAAGGACGGAGAAAGCCAAGCACGCCGTGACGATGATATCCAAGGCGTGTTTTCCCCCGGGGGGGGAGGGGGGGGTGGGAGGGATGGTGCTTGGCTTGAGCTCGTCAGGTCCACTCAGTATTCCCTCCTTTCCCGGTGCTGCTTACCTCCCACTTCTCGCGAGTATATACATACGCACCAGACAAGACAAGAGGGCACGGAGCACACCACATGCAAACTCTCGATGCAAGCTCTCGCTCAGTCGAGTGCTCTTGCAGACAGATTGAAAACTGGTTGAGTGATATTATATACATACTCACCAGATAAGACAAAAGGGCACAGAGCACGCCGCATGCAAACCCTCGATGCAAGCTCTCGCTTAGTCGAGTGATCGTGCAGACAGATTGAATATTGGTTGAGTGATCTTGCAGTCAGATTGAATTTTGGTTGAGTGATCTTGCAGACAGGTTGCATTGCAATGACACCTGTGACTCCTTCTTGTCGAGTCCAGCTTTGTTGCGTGTGCTGTACAGGGCAGCCCCAGCCAGGAAGAGGAACGAGGAGCCCGACGCATATGACGCCGCCCGTCCCCGCGAGTCCCCAGGCCAAGGTGCCCGAAGCAAGGGCTCCGCGGGGAGGCCATGCTCCTCGGCATCCCGACCCTGCCTGGTCCGCTCCCACCAGCGGGACCCACGAGACCGTTGCGGCCGCCTATGAAGCGCTGCAGCACAAACTGCTAGCCGAGCGGGCGCGGTCTGCCACCCTGGACTTGCAAGTGCGCGCCCTCTGCGCCGAGCTTGTGCGCGTGGCAGATGTCACAGGTGCGCCACCAGGACTTGTGTGTGTGTGTGTGTGTGTGTGTGTGTGTGTGTGTGTGTGTGTGTGTGTGTGTGTGTGTGTGTGTGTGTGTGTTGAACCACCATGTGGAGATGTTTTTGAGGAGGCAGAGCCTGGAATACAACATTGTTTGTGCGCTCAACGTGTTTTTAGTTCCTTGAGAATTAGCTGGCAACCAATGGTGGCTGATGCGGCCAGTTTGTGAAGATGTACACCTGTTCTGTTATGCTGTAATGTTCTACACGAGCATTTGTGTTGCAACAAGAACATTTTGGCTTTGTGTGGGTCTGCAGCCTTTCAGAGTGCTTTTTTCCTCTAGGTCCGTTCTCCCCTTACATATTATCTTGCTTGTGCTGCTTTTCTGGGGTCCCTTCTGTGTCGCATGCGTAGCTGTGTCTTTCAAAGACAAACCCTTTTGTGGGCGGGGTTGAAGGCAACCTGGGGAGGGCAATGCTGCCTGCCTTGTCAGGTGTGGCTGGACGTCTGACTCAACTCGCAACAGTCCAGGCCTCCAAGCCAACCGAGCTTGCATTGGGATAGGTACTTCTAGCCCATGCTATGTTAGCATCTTAATAGCCAGCCCTTGCCATGTGATTCAGTAGCTCATGAGCTACTGAATTGTCAGAAGAATATGCTTCCGATTTAGGAAGGGAGAGTCGTGGGAGAGTTATGTAGGTGCTGCCATGCTGGCGGGCCTGCGCACCGGGTAGCAACTGGGTAAGGCAAGCGGATCCCTCCCATAGCCATCCTTTGAATATAAGAAATGCACTCGCATGCATCATAATGATGATGGTTGGTGTACTTGCGATAAACAATATATTTATTTAAGTACTCTGACGGGAAGGTAAGATGTCAGAACGAAGTGCCTGCACTTTACAACCGGCAGCTAATTCCAAACACGTTTTCTGTGTGTGTGTGTGTGTGTGTGTGTGTGTGTGTGTGTGTGTGTGTGTGTGTGTGTGTGTGTGTGTGTGTGTGTGTGTGTGTGTGTGTGTGTGTGTGTGTGTGTGTGTGTGTGTGCTCTCGCGCGCGCCCGCACGCCAGTGTGTGCGTGTGCGCGAGCGTGTTTTTTGCTATCTCTTTATTTAAAGAGATAATAATATTTTTCGTGACCAATTGTCGTAGAGATTTCTCTTAGGGGAATACATGGTGGCCATTGCAATGGTGGCCTTCCCACCAATTGAATGATTCACTATACCTCCCCCTTGCGGCCATGTGGCCTTCAGCTGCCCCCTTTGCGGCCACCCTGATTGTGATACCAAGGAGAGCATAGACTCAGGAAACTGAGCGTGCACGAAAGCTAGTGCCTAGAGTTCAAGTGTATACGCATGCGCATGCGTCTGTGCAGACATAGATACCTGAAGTTTAGGCACATGGACTTTGTTCTTGGACGGGTAGCTACCAGAAGGATTCAAAATCCAGGGAAATGCATCCGGTCAATGCATGGGTCGGGGGCCCCACGGGGGAGCCGGGTGACCTGGGCGAGTGAGAGTTAGCATTAGAAAACGGGTAAAGTGTGCATGACCCGGCACACGCGGAGAAGACAGTATGAAAGCACCACCAATATTCCCCGGGGCCCCCGTACATACACGAAGCTTCTTTACCATTAGCATTGGCATTGTTTTGCAGCTTTGCTAATTCGTGGACCTTTTACAAGGCTACTGCACATGACGACACGACAGTGCGTCCCGCAAGGGCCCTCCAGCGGTATTATTGATAATCCGTCTGTACCTCGAAGCAGGTACTCCTCCAAAGGTACTCCGAAGCCAGGGCAATATTGCCGCTAGAGATCTCATGCTAGTACTCTGTAGAGTAGTAGCTAGATCCGTATCATCTTCCTTTTGCTGAAGCCGTCCACTCCACGGCTTTCAGTGTGCGGTTATGTAACCGGTTACATAATTACGAATACGTTGAAATTGATTGTATAGAAGTCTAATGTGTTTTAATTTTTATAATGTATGCCGCTTTGTAATTGTTGAAGCCTGGTGGAGGGACTAAGATCAACGTCAAAGGATATATCCCTTGATATCGATATCAAGACGCAGGCTTTCGAGCAAATTGGGTACCCGTGCACGACCCCCGAAGTACAGGTGAGTGAATTGAACTATATGTGTTTGAACGTAGCTTCGCGAGTTCGGTACCATGGCCATTGTGCGTAACTAGTGTCCAAGTCCACGAAACAACGTGGAGTGTTGGGTGGTGCAAGCTTTCTGTACAATCACGAAGAAATATGTGAGATCCGTTAATAAAAAGTTGAGTTAGAGCATTTATGCGAAAAATGCGAAAGATTAATATTAATATTGTGAAGGTCATGCCCGAATCATTTTGTGGAGAATCCAGCCGTGTGTCTTCGAAGCTGATCACATGCGGCAAAGCATGCATGCATATAATTAGAAGTCTGAACCCGACACCAAGAAGGCAAAAGTGGGCAAACCACGTACAGTGTCAACCATGACTAAAATGTACATGCATGTGGTACGATGGTGGGAGCCCGTGTGTTGTTTTGTGTCATCCGTTTATGATACGTATTTTGCAGTGTTTGATGATAAAAATGAATTAGCGACCATTTCTTAGTCTGTGCGCGAGCTTTGGCTCATTTGTCTAAAGGTTGGGTGCTGGAACCCACTGACTTATGCCATTGATCACCAATTTGATGTGTAAAACATAAGACAAAGTCACACAACAATCTGTCGGCGACATTGGAGGCCTCAAGATACTACCATGCGGTTGCTGCGCTGGCGGTGCTAGGAACGCTAAACCCTAAACCCTTAACACTAATTTATAATTATGGATGAGAAGCTGCGACCACACGCTCAATCATTTGTTGAAGCATTGGAAAGGCCGCCTTCCAGGGCACACAATGAAGAACATCAGCTGTACTGCAAGGTAATCTCAAAGAACACATAATGCCCTTCGGCATTATGTGTGTGTCTCATTGAACCTGTCAACACATGGTGTGTGTCTCATTGAACCTGTCAACACATGTCAACACATGATGCGGATCTATACTAGTAAAGATTGTACCAGTTCTCATGGTGCGATGGTGATGGTGCCCTGGAGCCATTACAAGTACACAATGTATTGCAAGATTGTCGTTTGGTTACTACCTGCCTTAATGGCTACTTATGTTGATCTCAACACCTGTATATAGCTATACATGCATTTCTCGTAACTAAGCAAATATGTATCTCATGTCCTGTGCCAATCAATGCGTCATGGCCTATACGTATACGTAAGTATATACAAGTGCATATGCATAAATGGCCATCTATCGATATCAAACTCACGCATTCCAATCGACGGAAGGCAAGTGTCACGTTAGGTACGTGAACATTTGCATACTTATGTTGACTACTTGACGCTTCTGTAGCCGCCGCTCAAGACCCAATTGGTTCTTGCAAGAAAGGACATTACGAACATTATGCAGCATCTCTGAAATATTGACATTTCGACCCCGAGGAAACGAGGACGTCTAGTTCAACCCTCGTAATCAAATGAATGGAAGGTTCGGAATGCACGATTCAACGGGGTTTGGGGGTTCACATGTGCACACTATAGTGCAGTACTGCTTCAACAAGGGCAACAATATACAGCTGCATATACGAGCAGCCTTGGATATGTCCAAGATGTTCATGAAGTCTTTAGCTACACAAACTTCGATAACGGTCCACAGCAGTCGCGTATGGCTGCAAAGGTCTTCCTGTGCCTTGGTACGTAGTACGTAATGAGCACAACAAATGAGTCGGCCCACCCGTTAATACGCCAGAGGTCCGTGGCCTACGGATCATCGACCATGACTCTCGAAGTAACCCATCACTGAAGGTGGGCCATGCATACGAGAAGATTACGCGGCCGAGAAACTCGTCTTTTGGAAAGACGCGCCCGCATTGCCACTTTTCCCATGATGCAACAAAAGCTGACCATGTGGTACGCACGCAATATTGCGACGCGCTGATCATAAAAGCGTGATCAGCTGGGTACGAAAATAGCATGCTTCAAAAATGCAGGCCAACGCCCCAGTTAGAAAACATCTAACTGCTCCAAATGAGGTGAGAGAACAATTGGTCTCAAGGGCAGTACACGCAAATCCAACGGCA
>KV908418.1:317845-320345 GCA_002005505.1 Botryococcus braunii
GTTGATTCGGTCCACAGGGAAACGGGGTGTTCGCCTTGTCATCCTCTCTTGCATTAGTAAAGCTCTCATTTCCGTCACTCAGCCAGCTCGTCCAAAAAGGGTGTGCTGAGAAGTTTGCAGGCATTATTCCATGCAGCATTGCAAAGCGACGCGTGTCCACCTGTGGAGCAGAGCCGTGATGGCCCTAGAGACGAGTATGCAATGCACAAACATTCAGTAGCCGAGAAATCACTTGTTTTTATTCTTTTCAAATTTGCAAGGCTGTTGGCATGTACGGGGGCGTCATATCACGGAGCATTGAATCTTTTGTGCCAGCTGGGGTGCTCTGCCGGCTTCCCTCTTCAACATCCGAGTAGGTGAGCTGAGGTTCAGCACGCAACTATCGTTGTAGAGGAAGGAAGGAAGGAATGAATGAATGAAGAAAGGAAGGAAGGACGGAAGGAAGGAGAGAGGAAGGAAGGAGGGAAGGAAGGAGGAAAGGAAGGAAGGAAGGATGGATGGATAGAAGGAAGGAAGAAGATGGATGAAGGAAGGTAGGGAGAGAGGTAGGTAGGGAGGGACGGACGGAAAAAAGAAGGGAGGGAGGGAGACAAGGAGCGACGGAGGTAGGAAAGAAGGAAAGGACGGACGGAGGAGGGAAGGAACGAAGGAAGGTAGGGAAGGAGGGAGGGAAGGAAGGAAGGAAGAAAGGAAGGAATATTTCATTGTGAACCCGGGTTCGAACCCCATTATGGCGCCCATCATTATGGTTGGAGGGATGACAGTAGAAATGTGTTGAGCCCAACTTCACTGTTAAAGGGAAGAACATACAGGTGTTGTTCCTCATGCTTGGGAAGGTCGAGAGGTTAAATTCCAACTCGCGATGTACACGGAGGCATACGTCTGTGACACTGTTGCTCGCGCATGTTGCTTTAAGCTGACTGCCTCATTCTGGGAATATAGATCACCCAGTTTGCATCAGTGTTGGCAGCTGAATTGTATATTTTGCTCGTAAGTCCATCAAAAGATCTGGCTTGAATTTATGGTGAGTATGGAATATTAATTCGTGAGTATGGAAATCATGTTTGCAGGGCAAAAACATTGGACAGCCTGCAGAAGTATCTAGCTGAGAAAATCGCCCAGGAGACTGAAAGGGCTTACTTGATGAGAGCATTGGCAACAGAATTAACAGTCTATGATTCAGATAAAAACGTGGAGGGTGAGACACGGCCTTTGCCGTTACCAGGACTAGAACCCTGGACTACACCTCTTCGACACTATTCCATGAAGGCACATGGCTGCCAAATTATCATGCACCATTCGGTCAGCCGTGCTTTGGAACCGGTGGGTGGTGTTTCGCCTTAAATCCTATGCATCCCCGCCGCCCCCCCCCCCTCTCTCTCTCTCTCTCTCTCTCTCTCTCTCTCTCTCTCTCTCTCTCTCTCTCTCTCTCTCTCTCTCTCTCTCTCTCTCTCTCTCTCTCTCTCTCTCTCCTCTCTCTCTCTCCCTCCCTCTCTCTCTCTCTCTCTCTCTCTCTCTCTCTCTCTCTCTCTCTCTCTCTCTCTCTCTCTCTCTCTCTCTCTCTCTCTCTCTCTCTCTCTCTCTCTCTCTCTCTCTCTTTCTCCGCCCCTCTCCCCTTGCACCCTGTTGGAGGAATTTGTTTGCACAGCTACAATGTGGCACGTCGAACATGCTACAGAGCATGGAGTGTCTGGACTGACCACGCTTGGCGCCGCGTGTACTCCACATGCAGTATCCAGCATAGGCTTCCGGTTACAACGCTGTTCACAATCATTGTGCGCTGCTCGGCATCAATATTACATGCTCGTCAGAATGAGAGGGAAGCCCGAGCATCAATGATAAAATGAATTTCTTGTGATTTCACTGATCACGCCAACAAAAAAAACAAGTTCGGGCTGCCGTCAGCTCACTGGGTCGACACAGTGAGTCGTAGACTGTAACTCCCGAAATGCGAGTCAAGACAATCATATGTGACTGGTTCTTGACCGTGGTTTAGGAGCTAGGAGGGAAGCTGGTTGGCGATGGCCGAAGTGGGGTTGCCTGCATAGATGCCAAGGCTGGAGTTGTGGCTTGCACAAACGCGTCCAGACGCCTCTTCTTCTGTTCTGCAGGAACCGAGTTTTCACAGCCGCGGTCCGCTCCCTTCCAAGCCCAACCTCCCAAAATGTCCCGACAGTGTTCTAAGTAATCCTTGCGCAAGGATCTGATTCTTGCATGCAGGACACGTTTTCCATGACCTGAGCAACTTCTATCATACTGTGGCCCACAGGTAAGTATGTGCAGGTTAAGCGGATCCCGTGCTGCGGAGTTTACTTGCCCACGGCTGACGGACAGTGGCGAGAAATTCGTTGTGGGTACCGAATGCGGCCGCGTGGCATGTTTCGACACGTGTCCGGCACAGCAAGTCTGGACACAGTGGGGCCACGTGGGGCTCGTCAGTGCCTTTAGCCCCTGGCTGTCAGCCAACGTTCTCGTCAGTGGAGGAGTGGATGGGGTCGCA
>KV908418.1:325345-333395 GCA_002005505.1 Botryococcus braunii
GTAAACCTTCCGTGACTCACAAACTTTTAAAAAGGGCATGTGATGACATGCAAGCTTTCATGCCCTGACAATGCCAGAAGCTCACGCTTTTTCCAAGGATCGCCCTCATTCAACTTACAGCTTGCGCAAGGCCTTCGCACCTGCGTTTGCTATCATTTTTTGGGCCTGTCGACACAAAAGGGGTCTTCCGCACTCATGCATTCCAGATTCAAGAGCAACAAATTTGCGCAACGAAAGTACATGTATATTTCAGTAGGGACCATTGAGTGCATTTAACAAAGGGGGCCGCTGCCTAGTGACTCTGGGACCAGTTGCGAATCTATCAACCATGGTACTTACTTTTGTGGGGGGTGTGTGTGGAACCTGAGCATCAGTCACGCTGAGACTCGGGTCATCTGACGCGGGGTTGCCAGAATCTCCGAGTTTTGGGCTTATCCCACGTGACGAAGTACGGCAGCCGGGTATGATTAATCGATCATGTATATTTTGGGACAACCTCCCGTATTTAGACGGCCAGCATAATAGAGGCTCTTGAAAAAACTTTAAAAGTTCAGGTTGGAAGGAAAACGTTGAATCAGTTATCATGGCAAGCACATCCACGTTCGTTGGTTCTCCTCTGACTACTACCTCCGCTCATTCTTATGCGGCTCGTCCATCCGGTAAGGAACAGTGATCCTCTTATCCGTTTTCGACGAATCCTAAAATTGTTGGGATATTGATTCTTGAAAGGTTTCTGACAGCTCTGTAAGTTGTAGTGATCTCGTCATTCGGAATCAACTTGTCGAAATCGATGTCCATCACCATGCTATCATTAAATAGGAATTGCCACTATAATACCATTATAGTGGCAATACAGAGTGGAAAAAGATTTATACTACCAGTATAAACCTTACATGTTTGCATTTTGACGTTGTTTTTGGGATTTCGTAAAGGGTCTGCTTTGTGCATGGTTTTGAGGGGTTCAACCGGGGTACTTGGCAGTCGTCATGATGACTGAATGAGAATACGGATAAAGTTTCAGTCCTTATTTTATTGTTTATGCATATTGCGAATTTCACTTGAAGGGGTGGCTATTCAGCTTCGCGAATGTCGGTGAGCGCATGTCACCAGCCATACTGTTCCTCGAGGAGGTAAGGTAAGGAGAATAGGCCCTCACAGCTCATGAGTGATGGCTAAATGGCTGTTTATATGCCCAGGACGTGGTAAGCTAAGTGTCACCGCGAGGATTTTCCGCCCCATTCGTCCAGATTCGGACAAAAGGACGGTCGAGAGGGGTGAGCGTAGCCAGGCGAAGAAGGAGAAAAAGCTTATTCCTTACGACCAGAAGCTCTTCGACAGCATTCCAGGAAAGTCAAAGAAGATGTTCGATGCCCGGAACGTGCCACGCGAAGGTAGGCAGCACGATAACTCTTTTAGGTCAGTGTCAACGTTCAATGTTTCGCTTCATCTCAACAGGCCGAGATATGGGCCCCTGCTATTTCGTTGAACTCCTCTTTTACGTAAATGCTAGCTAGATAACCATAATGGGTCGGGGAAAGACCAAATTTCCTGTCTTCCCAATGCAGCTGCACCAGGGGAAGTTCTCGGTCATCGGCATGATGGGGCTTGATAAAAGTAAACAAAAAAGCTTTGCCTTATTTGCCTTAACGCAAATATCAATGGATTTCTGTCTCCTCGTGTGCTTGGATGTGGGATGGGTGGGTAGGGCTTGCCATTCATGGTCAGTCCCATTGGCTCTGCCCCTCGGTGTACACCACAGGCTCGGGCTACTTCGAAGTATGGGGCTTGGCCTGTAAAATGTTTGGGTTTCTGTGCTTGGGATGCACAGCTGGGTCGTGAAAGTGGGCAAGTTGGGCTAGGTGCACGTGCAGTCTTGCTGGTAAATCAATCTATCCCTCCTGCATGTCCCGGGAGGGTGCCCTCCTCTGCAGAACTAACCCCATGATTGTGGACACTTTCGTTTCAAAGAATTCATCCCTCAGACTCACGTGAAGGGGCTGTTCTAGGTCTTAGCATTATCAACATCGTCGAGACAGCAATATACTTGATCATTATTGTTATTTTATAGACTGAAGAAGAGTATGTGCAGACTCGCATATTTTATGGGACTAAAACATCTTGGTCTAATAACCTCGATGTTGTTGTACTCGTGCGTGCAGGTGGCATGGGAGGCGGCGGACCGTATCAGCCCATTACAAGGAAGCAGACGCTGGGCATTGACCCCATCCTTTTCGTCACGCTGCTCGTGGGCGGCTTCCTCTTCTTCTTCTTGAACCTCACCAAGGGTGGGGTTGCTTGAGTATGCAACCAACTTCGAAAGTCTCACATTAGCTTTTGTTCGGATTGGACGGCGCACTGGCATCGATGCTGCTTAAGCGTCATTTGAACAACGCTTGTTGACACACTGGCGGCTAGTTGTTCCGTGTTGATTGTGACATTTCATGGACTCTCAGGCCCTTTGCCGGCATGTAGATTTTCTAGAACTCGCTGGTTGTCTGTTGCAGCCCTCATGATGATATCGATATACATATACGCGTAACTACATTATGTGGCAGACACTCTGCGTTCCACTCTTCTGCAGTTTCGTTGGATAATTGAGGTTTTTGGGGGTTTGAGAAGAAAATTGATATGCAAGTTTGGTTCTTAGCAGTCTTTTGAGGCACTTTTTGAGGGGATTTTTGAGTTTTGAGTGCGCTGCATTGATGGGGCTCTCAGTACACTCCATTGAGTGGCTTTCAAGTCAACTTATAAGTTGAGTTATTACTTCGCCTAAAATTTGTGTTGGAGACTGTTGAATGAATTGGTCAATACTGTACTTAGTGACATCCCCTGTCACATGCCATCAACAGCAGTGTAAACTATAGCCGTTATAGCCCTTTATGAACGGTATAGATCATACTCGTACCTCAATGACATAACACGTGACTTGTACGATATGCGTTCTCAATAGACATTACGTATGGTAGTACTTTAGGATCCCTGCAGTCCGAGCCATCCCTGGGCAGCCCAGGAACGGCTCGGTACTTGTCCGAAGCATGTTGGTATCCTTGACCAACCTCTACTGTTGGAGAGTGCTGTGTGCTGTTCCTGGAAACGTTGTAGCGTGGACGGTTTTTCCCACAGGCTACGAAGTGACGCTGCCGTCGTGCCATCACTGCAGGTGTGTTTAGGATTCTCAAAGCCGTTCCAGATATGATTGTGCTCAAACATTCAGACCAGTTAGATATTACTGCTGTGTGCATTGATGAGAGTGCATGACGAGAGCGCACTGAATGTTTGACCTCATTGAGACTTATGTTGACGTCCACCGTTGTGGCGGTAAGATAGTTTCACTGTACAAACATCACAAAGAGACCTTGCTGAGTTACTGATGAACTATTATTGTATTCTAGTGACGTAAAGTAGACATCGCAAGGCCTCTTTGGTGCTGAACTCTGCTATCAGGCAAGGCGTAGTGTTACGTGGTCTTTAGCAAGAGTGAGAGCAGTTAAGATCATTTGTAAGACTTGTCCGAAGCATGTTGGTATCCTTGACCAACCTCTACTGTTGGAGAGTGCTGTGTGCTGTTCCTGGAAACGTTGTAGCGTGGACGGTTTTTCCCACAGGCTACGAAGTGACGCTGCCGTCGTGCCATCACTGCAGGTGACGCCGCAAGCAGAAATGCTTGAGGTTATGGGCCCACGCTTTCCAAGCTGAGCTTGCAGTGACGCACGACAGATTTCCAGGGAGAAAAGGGGTTTCGGACCCCGCTTCGAGACTGCGAGCTTCACTGACGAGTGAGGTCTGGCCGTTCAAACATATCGAGCTAGTCACGTAAAATTATTCCTTCTGTAGTGCTGGAAGGAATTGTTGTACAGTAGCAACTGGGCTGGGAAAGCAGAAGTACTTCTGGGACTGATCAACTCAGTGTCAGAGCTAGGAAGAAGTGCTTCCAGGGGAAGTCATTTAAGGCTTGGAGTGAAGAACTGGCTTGATCATGAAAACTAGAAGCAGACAAGTGATCATGAAAACGAGAAGTAAGCGCACTGCAACGGAGTCTGGATCAGCTGGGTCTGGCTCCTCCATCAGTGCATCACCCAGCCAGCCAGCAAACTCCACTGCGCAGAGTGGAGAGATGTGCATCGCAATGACGAAAACCGGTGGCGTCGTCACCACGAATGTCAAATGTCCAGTGACTCTGGACAGAGAGGGAGTGGAATTTCCACTCTGGGATCTGGCATATGTGGCAGCCTGTGGCCTCAAAAGGTGCAAGGCAGCCATTGAAGCTCCAATGCCAGACACAGAGGAGAATGCAGCAGCGCTCCTAATGCTGATTGAGAGCGTCCCCAAGGCGTGGGGTGCCAAGCTGGCTGCAATGCAAGTGGCAGCCAATGCCTACCAGTGGGTTCGAGAGCGTTTTACTGGAGGGGCAGACCAGGAGGTAACAGCACGCTGGCTGGAGCTCCTACACACCAGCATGGGAGAGACAGAAACGTTGGAGGACTACTACAACAGGAAGGTGGCACTCTTCCATGCACTCAAGCGAAATGGGCACTCCATCATGGAGAGAGAAGCCAAGCTGGCAATCATCAAGGGCCTGCCAGAGGAAGCGAAGGAGACTGGGATGTTCTCCTCATCTGCTGGGAAGGATCTGGAGGGACTGTGGGAGATCATCTCCACCACAGCCAAGGGACTGGGCTTCAACGACCAGGTCCCCAGAGTCACCCCTGTGGCCAGGGCAGCCATCACACCAGCCTACTCCACCACACCAGGGACTGCAAGCCCACAGGAGACCCAAGCTGGAGGCCAGGGGGGCCAAGCTTCATCGACCAAGGTGGAGGGACGGGACCGGCGTGACAACAGGCGCTGCCGCTACTGCAACAAGCTAGGCCATTTTGAGAGGAACTGCCTCAAGAAGGAGGCGGACGAGAAGATGCAACAGAACCTGCAGCAAGTCATGGCTGCAATGGCCAATCTGCTTCCGCAATTCCAAAATCAAGCGTCGGCTGCAGTGGCTCGACCTCCGGAGGGCAGCGGGAACGGCAACAACTTTTTCCCCGGGGGATATCCACCACCCTCTGGTATGTCTGCCATGATTTCTCTGAATGTCTTAACACCAACACGCGTCATGCCAGAAGCGAGAAGTTTTCTGGTGGACAGTGGAGCCACCATCCACCTAGTCAATGATCTGTCCCTGCTACATTCCCCCACCCTGCACAGAAATCCCATTCCTTTGCATATGGCTACGTCAGATGCCACGGGACAGATAATTGCAACTGGTTCCCTGTGCTTGAGCAGTGCAGAACAGCAACCCCTGTGGCTTCACAATGTGCATTGTGTTCCTTCAGCTACAGCTAATCTGATTTCAGTGACAGCTGCTATACGTGATGGGGCTAGTTTTGTGACAGACAGTGTGGGAAGTTACACTGGTATGCGTGGCGCTCAAAACTGGTCTTGTTCAGTTGCACAGAGAAATGGCCTGTATTTCTTGCAGAAGGTCAGTCCAGTCAGAAACCCTGTCTCTGTGTTTGTTAACACAGCCAGAGCACCAGTCGCTCATGATTGCAGATTGAGAGCACTGTGGCACAGTAGACTGGGGCACCCAGGGGAGGTTAATATGAGGCGACTGCAGTCTGAAGATTTGGTCCTGGGCATCCCTGTATCTCTCTCCCCTTGCGCAAACTGTCACTCTTCGTGTGAAGCGTGCATTCAAGGAAAGCACAGTCGTCCCCCTTTTGGAACCAGTTCCAGAGCAGCCACTGAGCCCCTTGAGAGAATTCATTTGGACACAGTTGGCCCCATCTCCCCTACAGCTATTACTGGGGAGCGCTTCTTTGTCACGATTGTGGATGAGGCTACGCACTACGTCATAGCCCTGGCAGTAAAAACCAAGGATGCAATCAGCAGTGCAGTCAGAGACCTCCTGATTTTTTGGCAGAGGCAGTTGAACCGCTCTGTTAAGTGCATTCGTACTGACAGGGGGACAGAATTCCTCAACAGTACATTGAAGGGTTTCTGTACGCAGGAGGGAATTAAATTTGAGACCTCTGCAGCATACACGCCTCAGCAAAATGGCGTTGCTGAACGGATGAACCGAACAATCAAGGAGAAGGCCAGAACACTCATGTTGCATGCAGCTGCCAAACAGTCACTCTGGAAGGAAGCAGTGGAGACAGCCTGCATCCTGTACAATATGGGACCTGTGACTGGACGTGACAAGACGCCTTATGAAGCCTTCCATGGGGTAAAGCCCGATGTATCCCTGCTCAGGACTTTTGGCTGTCTAGCACATGTGCACATACCTGATCACCAAAGGGGAGTGTTTGAGTCTAAGACCTCCCTGGTCTCTTCACAGGGTATTCCAGTGTGTCAAAGGCATATAGAATTTATATGGGAAACGGGATTTGGAAAGAAAGCAGAGATGTTACCTTTCTGGAGCACTTAAGGGGCGCAGACAGAGTGGGGCTTAGCACCATGTCTCCTGTGAGTCCAAATGCAGTCCAGCAGCCCTTTGCCTTGCCTTTTGTACAACAGGAGGGCCAGCAGTCCTTGGGTCAGTTGTCTTTTTGGGACTCAGATGATCCTGAGCCTCTCTGCAACCGAGAGGTCAACGTGCAGCAGTCCGGACCTGACTCCCCCTGTGCAACCACCCCCTGTGCAACTACCCCATGTGCAATCAACCCCTGTGAGAATTCTGAGACTACAAGTGTCAACGTGGACGGGGAGCCCACTTCCTCGGAGCTGAGCCATACGCAGTCCGGCCACAGCTGGTCCGTACTCGGACACATGGAGAACCTGGCGCGAGGAGGCGAGGAGACCAAGTCACACATGCAACGTTTGAATAATGTGCAAGAATGTGTTCGAATGGAAGTTGGGGCCATGGGTGTCCGAGGGCAAGACGGGCTGACCCGGCAGCAACGGTATGATCAGAGAGTAGCAGCACGTGAGACTGCAGCTGAGGTCACTGTGGAACATGATGGAGATGTGAGTGATGGAGAGAATAGGAGAATGTCAGAGGCCATTTGCCCAGGGGAAGCAACGGAAGCTCAGCCTAATGGACAGGACTTGGCCAGGCTGGAGGGCATGTCTGATCATGTAAGCGCTGAGAGTGAGGCAAGAGAGGTCAGTTTGGAGATTTCCAATCAGACACTTGATGGACAAAGGGAGTCTTCAGATGGCCAGGCTCTGCGTGCTTGTGAGGGACACACTGGGGAGTCACAGGTGTGTTGTGAGAGTACAAGCGTGGATGAGAGAGACACCACTGCAGGGTGTCGCACAGTGCCAGATTATGCTGCGCCTTTGAGTGATGAGTGCGTTTGGGACATGACGAGTGATGTAAGACCCAGATTGAGTGGAGCAGCATGTGAATCCTCCAAGGAGAGAAAGCTGCAGACACCTCCAGAGTGGGAGAGAGTCAGAGAGGTGTGTAACGCAGTAACCTCGAGCGAAAGAGTAGTGGAAGCACGTGCGTGTGAGCCTAGAGAGGATAGCCATGTTGTGCATGATCACAATCTGAATCCTGTAAAGGGTAAGATACCTGGGGTGAGGTGGTCCAAGGTGCCAATCCCTGGAAACCTCAGGGAGGCGCAAAGATCCCCTCAGTGGGAATTCTGGCGCCAGGCAATGCAAGAGGAGCAAGATTCTCTTGATGGCACGAGGTGATGGAGTAGTGAGAGACCCAGGACACAAGGTGATCCTGTGCATTGGATCTTCTCTGTGAAGACTGATGCACATGGGAAGTGTGAGATTTAAGGCTCGGCTTGTGCCCAGGGCTGTAGACAGATTCCTGGAGTTGATGTAGATGAGTTTGCACTACCAGTAGCTATGGGTCCAGAGACTTTGCTAGCACTGCTGCAGCAAAGAACATGGAAATTCACCAGTGATATAAGACGCCTTTGAATGGTGAATTAGAGGAGGAGGTGTATTGACACAGCTCCTGATTTGATATGGCACCCACATTGTGCAGACTGTAGATGCTGAGCAGGCTCCCAGGGCTTGGCACAAGACCCTGAATGAGAAGCTGCTGAGTATGGGATATGAAGTGTGTAAAGCGATGCGGGAGTTTACATAA
>KV908418.1:341088-363588 GCA_002005505.1 Botryococcus braunii
GCCTGCTTATCCATACTCTTTGACACCGTGAAAAGAAAGTAGACTCCATTACGCTTGATCCCCCAGCTCAAACACATGTCCTTTTGCGCGCGCGCGCGCACGCGCGCGCACGCGCGCGCCCACACACACACACACACACACACACACACACACACACGCACACACACACACACACACACACACACACACACGCACACACACACACACACACACACACACACACACACACACACACATGAACACGCAGACGCGAACACACAAACACACACACATGTACCCGCGCAAATGTACGTGCGTGCACAAGGGGGGGTAGGGGGTGGGGGGAGGGAGCGAGAGAGAAAGAGAGATTAAGCGCAATGGTATACGGAATATATCACGGGGTACTCTGCCTTGCCCTCAACGATACATGCGTACAAGAGCTGCCAGTGCCGCAAGAGTGGTGGAAAGTGCAATGACAAAACAATTGTACACAGGCAAATGTAGAGACAAGTAGGGAATGGGAAAGGGGAGCAGGCGTTTACATCCTTGTGTTTCACCCGGTTTAGGGAGTGGGAAAGGGGAGGCTGGCGATTCCATCCTTGTGTGTTTCAACCCGAAAACTACTAACAATAAAAACAAAACAAAACAACAAGCATCCATGGCCAAACTCTTAATTCAACTTTTGTCTACCAAAGGTACTCAAATATTGTGTGGTGAAATCAACACACCGGAAAGACAGCCTGGCCCTGGGTGGCAGTTATGGTGATGTGGCCTCCTCCACCAAGCGGGATGGGCGGAAAGCTGCTGACCCTCTGGAAGTGGAAGTCGCCATTCACTTCTGCATTCAGGTCTGCCCCACAACCCACAGCCCTCCATACTGTGCTCTCTGGGCAGACAGCATGCCAGAACCACACACAAGCATGCTCTGACACCCACTAACGCACCTGTTCACACCACCGCGCCCACCCACCCACCTACCGCACCCACCCCCTCAACACAGACACACACACACACACACACACACACACACACACACACACACACACACACACACACACACACGCACGCCCGCCCGCCTGACAGAGGGGGGGGTGCCTGCGCGCATGCACGCACGTATGCGCACGCTCCACCCCCTCTCTCTATCCCCCCCCCCCACACACACACACACACGCACACACACACACACACACACACACACACACACACACACACACACACACACACACACACACACACACACACACACACACACACACACACACATACACATGCATGCACATTAACAAAGTCAAGGAAATGGTTTGGAAAACACATGTCAGACTGTATGTCCGTATGGGCCCAGTACTGTTGTCTATATGAAGCGCTCAGACAACCAATGCACTGCGTGCAACCCCACCTGTAACTGTAATGACCAGGGTTTCATCATCCCCCAAGAAAATTCCGGACTTTGTTGAGCTCACATCCAGATCATCCAGGTTGATATCGTCCAGATTGAGGCGGAAGTTCCCGGCGACAGGAATGTTCACGTAAGTTTCCAAAGGTGGCAACGACACCTGAAAGTTTGCCCACCAAGGTTTTGGCTTTGGTAACTGTTGGGTTAAACCGTATTCGCGCGATTGATTAAAGCAGCAGAGGTAAATGAGGCGGAATGACAAGTTGTAAGAGCTTCAGAACTTTGGGGTGAGGGTTTGGACAAGACATTCTTGGATTCAGCACTGCAAGCCACTTGAAAGCCCACTGGTTGCAGATCTGATAAATTCTACACTGCATAATGTTGGAGCGCATCATTGAAATTATAAATGGACACAAATGGCGCAGTGCGACCAGCCCTCCTATAGGCTGTCTTGATAACCAACCTGGAAAGCGGTCTACGTAGCACTCCCATCGAGAATGAATTACCTTTTTGAAGTTTTCCTTCATAAGATCCACAGCCACTTGAGACGCATATTCAAAAAATCGGTGCGTCGCCACTCCCTTGATGGCTGGGACTTGGACGGATCCTCGATATCCCGTATCCTTGGAATGGGTTATCAAGTCCTCTTGATCCATGAGAGATACAAATGGTAAATTTATTGGCGCGTCCAGGGCCACATGCTGTCGTGCATAACCGTCAGACGTCTGCCCGGATCCTAGTCCATTTCCAAGCACCGTCTTATAGGTACAAATGGAGATGATAAGAAGTAAACATCCCAGAACCATGGAATCTCTGTTCCTAAAAAGTGTTCCATGTCGATAGGTTCGACACAAGCGTTGCGCAACCATTTCACATGCTGGATCTCTTAATCACGACGTCACATGCCGACTCTTCAGGCCCTCACATTCAAGCCCAAAACGATACTGCCAAAAGCCTCTTTTTATAGCAATATTATAATCGCCTTGACAGCCGTTGACGAAGCACTTTGCAACTCGCAGCAACTCTGTGACTGACACCTGGGACCGATACCCGTACCGGTTGTGTATGCAGTACACTCAGGAGATTTCCGGGTATCCGACTGCAGACAGCCAGTGCATACGCGGCTTTCGGCGTGTGGTCCCCAAAATGGCACGTGATAACGACCACACGTTGACGGGGGTCACCCGAATGCACACCAATGTACGTCTAGGCTCCGAGCTCAGGAGGGCCGGAATGAACGGGCTCACGGTGTGATGGGAAAGTCTCGAGAGCCCCTGGCCCCCTGCATCACATTCAAACTTTTGAGGGAGTCTTGATGCCTTGATCTGTTGTATCTGCAAGATCTGGATTTTCAGTCTTAGGTTGGAGTTCTATCATCTGTGGTCACGGGGCGACATCATTTGTTACCGGGACGACATTGTGCAAGATTTAGTTTGCGATATATGAAATGTACTTGGGATGTATTCTAGTACATACTTGGCCAGAATAGTGCCTCAGACTCGGGATACAGCTGACATGTCGGTCCTAGCTCGGTGGTGTCATAGGTACAAGTGCACAGACAATTTTCTAAGCGCTCAATTCGCAATTTAGCGGGACGTCATGCTTGTTGGGTTGGTTGCGTCATATTCTGGAATTTTTTAGGATATTGCACAAGTAACGACTCCATTGAGGGCTCAATAGCTCTTGTGCACCTTGAAGTAGCGACCATACGTTCGGTGGAATGATCAGGGGAAAAGGTCTAAACAGGGCTCCCTCGTCATCAAGTTCAGATGAAGGCTTAGAAGCTGCAGCTTCAGCTGCAGGATGGACAAAAGCTGATTTGGTACGATGCTTCACCGACTCCAACACTTGGGGAGGATGACATACATGTGGACAGAAGAGGGGAACATTTGGCAAGATAATGCACTTTCATGATTCGAAAAGCTTATTCTTTATCCCAGGTGTTGTTGCAAAGAGATCAAGATTCTCAAGTTCGTCCATCCCATCTCAACTTCCACGTCAAAACCTACAATGAACTGTACTTATGCTGATCTTCAGGTTGTTCTTTGATCAATATACAGGTCAAATTTTATTGATCTGGAAAGTCAATTGCATGTTCTTTGAAGTCTGCTCTCATGTCTTTGCAAGCAAGGGGCCTGACCAGCTGTCAGCGAACCCCTGCCCTGCACCTTATGGAAGCCTTGAGCTGCCATGATATGCCTAGGCATTGCTGAAGATAGGAAAACATGAAGCTGCCTTATCAGATGCGGTACAGCTAGGCAAGTGTTGCAGGGAAATGTATGGGGCCCATGTCCGGCATGACAATTGCACTTGTCAAGAAGACTTGATTGGCTCGCATCAGCAATGGCTTGGGGAGAATGATGGGATAAGACCCTACGGCACAAACCTATGCGTATAATATAGTTATTCAACACCATGCACTGCTTATGGTATCATTTGGGGTGGTCTTGTTTGGGGCCTCCTTGTCCATTGCAGTGTCTTAGAGTTCAGCGATTACATATGTGTACTCTGTAGAGGCACCTTTGGAAGGGTGGGGTGCACGCGCGCGCGCACACACACACACACACACACACACACACACACACACACACACACACACACACACACACACACACACACACACACACACACACGCGCGCGCGCGCGCGCATGCACGCACACAGGAAAAAACTTGAGGGAGGGGGAGGGAGGGGGTCACAGCGCACTACCCCCATAATGGACTCCAGTGTCGTTCTCCGTTTTGCCTTACCAACAAGCCGTTAGCTCTTGGCAGGACCTGTTGACACTCCTCAAACTTTCTGACTTATTCAGCCTTGCGTCACACATCCCTTGGGATCTAACCCTTGGCTTGTTTGCTCCCCTAATCGTTCATCTCTGTTGTTGTCCTAAATATTTGTGCGAGTGTCACGTTTCTTCAGTCAGGCAATCATTCATGCCCTTGCCTTCAAGTCCTTCCTGTCTCCATTCTTTCCTTAGCCTCATTGGCACATTCACTGCCTCCCTGACTTGCTTGCCAACACATCAGCTTTAGGAATCAGGCAGGCGATCCTTCCTGATGCTTTTTCCCATCAGGGGGTTTCTTCTCAGCATGTTGTGGATTAAAGCTCCTGCTTCAGCGCTGCACATCTCTCTCTCTCTCTCTCTCTCTCTCTCTCTCTCTCTCTCTCTCTCTCTCTCTCTCTCTCTCTCTCTCTCTCTCTCTCTCTCTCTCCCCCCCCTCTCTTCTCTCTCCCCCTTGTCTCTCTCTCTCTCTCTCTCTCTCTCTCTCTCTCTCTCTCTCTCTCTCTCTCTCTCTGTGTGTGTGTGTGTGTGTGTGTGTGTGTGTGTGTGTGTGTGTGTGTGTGTGTGTGTGTGTGTGTGTGTGTGTGTGTGTGTGTGTCATGTGTCTGCACATATTTTCCCCACAGAGCCCTTGGTAGACATCACATGCAGCTTGCAATCAGGTTTCACTGCCGCTGACGTACTGTGTTGGGGGTTTCATCAGGAGGCTCAAGCGGCGGCAAGAGACATATCGCGGGTCCGGTTGGGGTCGGAGGGGGAAGAAGCTGTAGCGATATCACAGCAGAGGCCTGTGGAGCTCAACCTGCTTCCCTTGCCGGAACAACCCAGTCTGGATGGCTTTGCCCTTAATCAGGAGGATGTGGCCTCCACAACTATGCCGCCCCTCCTGCAGGCCTCACAAAGGAGCGGTACCAGGTATGCCGATCCCCAGGGGACCAAGGGGGTCCCTCCTCCCCCCTTCACACTTCCACAGTCATACGTGCCGTGCTGCGGTGCCCCCCAGGGAGTAGCCAGGACTTCACTCATGGCATGCGGGGTACTTCAATGTTGGCAGTCGCGTCCTCATCAGTGCTGTGCGACTCGTGCATTACACAGGGATCTGGACATGGGAGCACTGCAATTTGTGCATTGCAGTTGAGTGTCTCAAAGGAATAGTTCCGCCTCGCACTTCGCAGTTGATTCTCTTGCCTGGCTTCTGAGAATGAAATGAAATGGGCAAAGCTGCTTTGGTGGAATGCGGGACAACGATGAAACGATTCGAGGAAAATGTCACACCTGAGTTGTCAAGGTGTGGAAGAGCTGGATGTCCGTTAAGAGCAGTATAAGATAGACATCAGCTGCACGAGGCATGCGTAAATCAGTGTGTTAATACTGGGGATCTGTAAATGCCGATACAAAGGGGCTTTCATGGGCCAAATTTTTGACAGCAAGGGGCATCCGTGAACCGCTCATTTGATACCAAGGTGCATGCTTGGGCCACAGTTTTGACAGCAAGAGGCGGCCTTAGTTCCCTTCCCAAGAGAGGGGGTAGGGAATTATGGAATTAATGATTGGAATGAACGCACAAAGTGTCTCAAGCCCACCCTTCCGCCAACAGATATAATGGCATCTCTGAAGACCTGTCCTGTTGGAGCAAACAAGGAACGAACGCTTAAGAAGGAAGGCAAAAGAGGGCCCAAGATTTCTTCAAGGAGGCGGGGGTTGCGAAATGCAGCATGAACAGGTTGGGGCTGGATGTAGTCGGCTGCATGGCACTGTACTGTAGCCTCCTCTGCGGAAGGGGAAGGGGAACATACCGTCATGACATGGAGAAGCAGGCGTGCTGACTGTGAAAGTGTGCAGGTGACGCTGCAGGCGGTGGTGGCGTCATGGGGAGGATGCGACCCGTCTCGGAGCCTGCCCTCCCGGATGCTGCTGGCCGATTGGCTGAGGACGATCGTGGGGGTTGAGATCGGAGCCCATCGCCGCTTGGTGCTGCAAGCCCTGCTGTCCAACGGCGTGCTTGGGGAGTACTTTGGGCAGCTGCTCCTGGGTGTGGAGGAGGACCAGCATTCCACGTACTGCCGGGCAGACTTCTCTGAGCCAGAGGGCTACCTGCGGTGCGTGGGGGGAGCCCGATTTGGGGGGTTCCTGGGGCTTATGGGGCATTCCGGGGGGGGGGTCCCGGGGGGTTTTTTGGGGGATATCTTAGGGGCGTAAAAGAATACCTCAATGGGTACCACAAGTATTGGTCGAAGTACTGGGGTATCCATCGTAGGTCGTCCCGAGGTGGTTATTGCAATTTCTAGTTTCATCCCCCGGGGGGGGGGGGGGGGGGCTCAAGTGCATACGGGGGTCTGTGCTTCGTGGGAGACTTCCGGTGCATATGGGGACCTCTGGTACACAGGGGGATCTTGGGTGCATAGGGGAGTCTGCGGTGCATGAGGGATTCCAGGGGCATTGCTTTGGTTTTGCTGGGGTGCAACGTGACTTGGATTTCGTCAGGCATGTTGGAGCATCACCGCGTTTTTGTTGAGATGAGTTCTCTTCAGGAGGGGGGATTGGGGATTGGGGGATTGATATGATCTGAGGCTCCTTGGTAGAGTTGGGTGGGGGGGGGGGGTTGGGGGGGGGACACCATGCACTGGCGCCAATTTTCGGATCCCGAGGGTTACTTGTGGTGCGGTTGGGAGACTGCGAATGGTGGGCTTCGTTTCCTGTCCAGCGGGGGTCGAAGGGATCTCAGGGTCAAGGGCGTGTGCGCCCGCACCTGCGCGCGCATGTGTGTGTGTGTGTGTGTGTGTGTGTGTGTGTGTGTGTGTGTGTGTGTGTGTGTGTGTGTGTGTGTGTGTGTGTGTGTGTGCGCTAACGCACGCCGGCGCGTGATTTCCTTTTCTTAGCAGTGGGTAGAGGCTCGCAGAGGGGCGGACTCTGTTTAAGGCCCGCCTTAATTTTTAAATGGGCCTTTTACAGGTCGTGCTCCCATACCGTGTGGGCTGTTCCACTGATGGTTTCAGTAGGCAGCTGATGTTGTTCTGGGTGATGCGGCAGGTGGAGGAAGGAGGAGACACATGCGCTTACAAGCCTGATTCACCTGCAAGACAAGCAGCCGCGCTTCAACGGGCACTTGCAGGTGACTCTGGTCGGCGCAGCGCACTTGGGGGGCGACGGTGCCGACTCCAAGAAGCTCTTCGGAATCAACCGCCACCAGAACTACGATGCCTATGCCGTTTGTTGGCTCAAAGTGTGCTGCCTACTTGTAGCTGCCTCCCCCTGTCATGCTTTGTTGGTTGGTTTTGTGTGTGTGTGTGTGTGTGTGTGTGTGTGTGTGTGTGTGTGTGTGTGTGTGTGTGTGTGTGTGTGTGTGAATATGTTTGGGTGTTGGTGGGGGCCTGGTTGTGTGTATGTGAAGGGTGGGAGGAAGAGAGGGAAGGGGGGAAGGAGAGAGAGAGAGAGAGAGAGAGAGAGAGAGAGAGAGAGAGAGAGAGAGAGAGAGAGAGAGAGAGAGAGAGAGAGAGGAGAGAGAGAGAGAGAGAGAGAGAGAGAGAGAGAGAGAGAGACAGAGAGAGAGAGGGGGGGGGTAGTGTGAGACAGAGAGAGGGGTACAGGGGGGGAGGGGGAGGGGTAGAGAGAAGGGGGATGGACAGGGGTTGGGAGGGATGAAGGGCGGATGTGTGTGTGTGTGTGTGTGCGCGCGCGCGCGCATTCCTGTGCGGGCATCCAAGTGCGTGCGTGCAGCCACGCTTTTGATTGGGAATGGGGCCTTCAAGAGGAAGTGTTTGTGCCATTGTTCTGCCTTGTAGACGACCGGTTTGTGTGAGAAGTGCATTTCAAGGTATGCGATTTGTGTAAATTTCATAACAGACGCTGTGACCTTTGGGAAATACAACGGGGGGAAGGGGGCCTGTGTGTGGGGATAGCTTGTGGGGCGAAGTCATCCAGCGGGCTTCAGCATGTGCGGGTTGGGTACTTACGGAATCTATTCTTTCGAGCAGAGCCTTCCGTAGGTGTTATAAAACCAGGGGCCCGGGGGGTGGGGGCAGGTAATTGCAGTGGGAAGGAGGCCATGGGGAGTGAACATTCCATTGTGTATGAGGCATTGCGGCTGCTTGGGGCGTCAGGGGAGATTCCGTTGCATGGATGTGGAGGAAAGGGGGCAGGCCTAGTTTGCTCATGGGGAAAGAGGCCATGGCAAAGGATTGTTTCATGAATTACGAGGGATTGCGACTGGTTGGGGCGTTTGGGGACGTTTCCTTCCATGGATGTGGAGCGGGGGGGAGACTGGTTTGCGCACGGGGAAGGGCATTTCATGGCTTATATGGGCATTGCTGCTGTTTGGGGTGTTCCCTTACCATGGATGTGGAGGAAGGGAGGCGGGGCTGGTTTGCTCAAGGGGAAGGAGGGCATGGGAAAGGGTCAGTTAATGGAATATGAGGAAATGCCGCTGTTTGAGGCGTTTGCGGAGGTTTCCTTCATGGATGTGGAGGAAAGGTGTGATGGCTGGTGGTTTCATGGGAAAGAGGCCTTGGGGCATGAGAAGCTCACGTTCATGAGGCATTGCGGCTTTTTGGGGCGTTTTGGGACATCCGTTTGTTTTTTGCATCGGGGGGCCCCAGTAATAAAGTGGGCTTTAAAGGCTGCAGGTTTGTTCAATTAAGCGTATTTTGCACACGGGAAGGTGTCATGTCTACAAAGATCAAGCACACTGTGAATGGCATTGTTGGCACATTACTTTGTGTTGCGCAAATTGAGAGCATTTGGCGTGGCTTTGGGAATTCCACATTCGGAGAGAAGCTAGCCGCGTGGGGTGTTGGGATTGACTTGGTTGGGAATGGGCATGGCATGGGGAGTGCGGACATTTAAGGTTTTGCGTATTGTGGAAGGAACACGCATGGGATGAAGACCGGTGAAATTGCATGCGTTGGAATGAAGCTCTTAGGATTGCATGGGAATGTATATGTCCCAAGATTGCTCGTGTTGAAAGGAACATGCGCTCTTTAGAATGAAGATGGATGAGCACTGATGATAGTTCGCCGTGGGGCAAAAGCAGTGTAGTTTCTGAACTTGAACGAAATGGGCTCATGTGGGAATAGACTTACTTCGGGTTGCGGGGTCCACTCCGTGCTTGGGAGGCTTTAACTCAATCCCGTCTGCATTGCAGGGGAATGAGCACATGGGACACAAGGAGTCTCAAGAGTTTCGGTCCCCCACCATCCAGAAGACTGTAGAGCCGGTTTGGAACACGCGGGCCCCAGACTTTATTGTCCACAGCCCCAATGCTCTGCTGCGGATCCAGGTAAAACCAGTCTGTCCACACGAGATTGTGAGTGACATTCACAATTGCCAATTACAATTGATCTGATCTCCCACTTTTACCCCCCCCCTCTCCCCCTTCCCCCTCCGTGATGTTGTAGCCTGGCATGCTTTCTATGAGTCACAGAATGAGATGATGATGAGAAGAGGTGGAAAGTGTGTCTAAGCTGGTCAACAGACTGACCGCATTTGTTAAGAGAGCTGCATCCACTATTGCATGGTTGCACATGACATCTTGTCTCGTCAATGACCTCGTACCTGATTCGAACTGTGCCAATGGCAGGTGCGAGACAGCGGAGGGAAGGGGCGCATGGTGGATAAACTGGCTGCAGGGGTGGATAAGTGGACCGACAAGATTGCCAAGGACTTGCGGTACGCGGGAGACAAGCTGATCGGCCAGATCTCCGTCCCGCTTCGCCAGTTGGAGCGTGACAACCCCAACCGCATGAAGGTGCATCTCCCTGTTTCTCTCTGTTGGCATGCCTGAGTCGACCGTGCCTGCCCGATGTGTCCAGATGTGTGCCAGATGTGTTGCAGTGCCCTTGACAATAGGGGGGTCTAAAAGGAGAAGTGGAGGGAGCGATGCATTAAAGCAGAAGAGGGATACACGCCAAAACATCATGCATGCACCACCCAACACACATACCAGTAAACTCTGACGGAATGGAGGGGGTGGGGCCTGTGTAATTGTTTGCTATTTCGGATGTTAATTTTTATAATTGCATCGGCTCGCATATCTGGCTGACTACCTGGGAAGGATCGGGCTATGCCCAAATGCCCTCAAAAGGAGCCTGAATTTGCGGGCCGTCGGGTATTGAATTTGCGGACCGTCTGCTTTGCGGTCGTGGGATTACAGACGGCACCTACAGCAGCAGCGGCAATGAATCTATGAATGCCTCCTTCCCTTCCTTTACTTACTGGAATGTACTGCTGCATTGCAGGAGCTCAACTTGCCACTGTACAAGGCAGGCAAGGGGGCGGGTCATGGGATGACGCCAGGTCAGCAGGTGGTGTGGGGAGGGGAGGATCCCGAACTTTCGGACAACAGCAGCACTGCCAGCGACTTTGATCTGGAGTCCCGCTCCACCAGCAGCTCCCTCACTGGTGGGTGCCTTGCTCAAGCCTCCCCACATATGCGTATGCTCGCACGCCTCCTGGGCTCGTGTGGGGGCTTGGGTGCGTGCGTGAGTGCCTGCATTCGTGTGTGTGTGTGTGTGTGTGTGTGTGTGTGTGTGTGTGTGCGCGTGCGTGCGTGTGTGTACGTGTGTGTATGCGCGCACGTGCATGCGCGCGCGCGCGCGTGTGTGTGTGTGTGTGTGTGTGTGTGTGTGTGCGTGTGTTGGGGGGGGGGGGGGGCGTCAATCAACATTTCTGATCCTGAATCTAAATGTTGATTCCGGTGAGTCTTGAGACTGTAAATTCGGCCCACTTTCCAGAAGCTGGAGTGAAGGTTAGCAGAGGGTGGGGAGCAGATCCCCATCACAAGCTTACCACATGTCGAAGGTACCTACCCGAACCTTCAGCCCAGTAACCCTTACAGGCTTATGTGAGCAGGGGGCCGGGAGTCGATTCTGTCGGGGTCCATGTCGATGGGCAACCGGGTCGTTGGGAGCGTCCGGGTGGCAGTGCGGTACGTTCCAGAGTACCGCAACGAGGACGACGGGGTTCTGGGCCCCTCTGATACCGCCTCGGTCTCCTCCATGGAGTCCCACTTGACCTCCAGCGCCCTCAGCGGGATGCAAGCGCGGATAACCCGCCTGCAGAACAGCGACTCTGCAAAGGCGCACAATTTTGGTGCGCCTTAAAAGTGGGCATCTTTGCCTGTGGGAAGTATTGCCGTGTTTACTTCTTATGTCTCCATACCTCGTGCAGGATGCGTTGTGCAGGATGCGTTTTGCTTGGAACGTGTGCTATGAAGTAGGTTTTTCACTTCTTGAATCCTTCTTGGGCTTGAAGGTCCTTGCCCACCAACGCGATGTCCCAGCCTTGGAGACAGAGGAAGGGGAGAAAGGGGGGGGGGAGAGAGAGAGAGAGAGATAGAGAGAGAGAGAGAGAGAGAGAGAGAGAGAGAGAGAGAGAGAGAGAGAGAGAGAGAGAGAGAGAAGGAAGGGGTGAGAAAGAAAGGGAGGGAGAGGGGAGGGGATTAGTGTCCATGTCCGTTCGAGGGAACTGGTGTTGTCCTCGCTGATACTCCACTCACCACATGGATGCACATGACTTGCGCCCTACGTTATTAGCAGCGCAGGGTATGTGTGGGTTCGACAATCGAGGAACCGAGGAAGCCGAATGCATGTGCGAATCTCGACTAAGGTAAACTAAGCAACGTCAAATTGATGTTCCACCTGGTGACCCGCCCGGACAGGTTCTAGTGTCAAACCCACATGCATATTCTCATTGCTTCCCAACCTCAACCCATTTTTATATGAAGATTGCTGTTCGATCGCCAGGGATTGCACAGCTGCAATCTTGATTGCCATTGCTTATTCGTCCTCTGCTGTTTGAAGCAGCAATAAGGATGATGAGCATCCGTCTTTATTTCATCTGCACTCATTATCGTCATCATCATTGACAACGTCAAAAACGATTTATTGTCATCATATCTGATACACACACACACACACACACACACACACACACACACACACACACACACACACACACACACACACACACACACACACACAGCCCCCCCCCCCCCTCAAGTCTATCGTTTGTTTTGTTGTTTTCACCTTTTGTAAATTCTGTTGCCAGTGCTGTTGCTGCTGTTGGCGTTACCCTTATTGTTATTGTCGTTCTCAGCCTTGGAATTTCTGAACTGTAACGGGGCAGGTGACCGAGCGGCAAAAAGGGGGGGGGGGTACTACATTAGCAAGGTGGGTTTGAGGAGCGGTATTGCCAAAGCAGGCAACTCGGGTGATGGGGTCATCAACCACTCAATGGTGTCTGACCCCACTTGATGGTGGCTGACTCCGCTCGATGGTGTCTGAACAGGCAACCTGCCGGGCCCCGACCCGCACGCCACATTCACTCGCGTGCTAGCATTGCTGTGGAACCACTGGAAGAACCACCCCCATGCGTCAGACGTGCTGATGAACAAGCCGCTGCCGACGCTGCCCGTGCTTCAGGCAGGCCTGTCACTGGGTCCCCGACAGCCCTCAGGGCAGGCCACAAGCCGCCACCAGACGCCTGCCCTTGCTTCCGGGGCGATGGGGGGCCCGGTAGATCCCCGGCGCCAGAGCGCCGCCCCGCTTGTACCGCATGTACCGGCTGTACAGGACCGTGGCATCGGGCGGTCCCGCCTCCAGAGCGACTCCTCACAGAACGGGGTTGATGGTGAGGCTCCGCACCTTATTTGCATGTCTTTTCTCCTTCCAGGTCCCTGTTTTTTTTTTTTTTTTTTTTTTTTTTTTTTCCCCCGTGCTTCTGACCCCTTGAGGAGTAATTTTGGGCACTGAATTGAGCCTAAATGTGAGGGCCAATTTTACTATAAACCCTTTTGAAAACAGGCTCGAGCCCTGTTGAATGAAGGCTGGACCTGGAAAAGTCATGTTTTCAGGTGGTATCATGCTTCACTCGTATCGCGTCTTGATATCTCTTGTTAATTTCCAAAAGGATTGTATCGTGCAGTGCTGTCTGTGCCCTGGTTCACGTTGTTGGATGGGGTTGCAGATGAGGGGGAGGGGTGGCAGGATGTGGGAGAAGTGGGTCTCTCAGGTTTGACCCAGCTGGATGAGACCGGTGTCTTAATCCCTGGGGACCGGTGGCTGTACATTCTGCGGGCCCTTGCAGAACTACTCCGAATACGGTATGCCCCAGGGTCCATGCAATAGCTACAGCCAATAGTATCGATCTTTTTGATGGTATATACAAGCCTACCCAATGCCTTGGAATGAGGAATGGCTGTGTGTTGTCCCCCTTTTTTTCCATGGCTTCCCTACTTAGAGCAAGGATTGTCCTGTGCTTCCTCTTCAAAACTGTGTATCTCTCATATCAAAGTCTCAAGCTGTGCACATCTTGCAGCAATCCCTTCCGCCCCCTCCCCCCCCCCCCTTCTCTCTCTCTCTGTGTGTGTGTGTGTGTGTGCGTGTGTGTGTGTGTGTGTGTGTTTGGTGTGTGTGTGTGTGTGTGTGTGTGTGTGTGTGTGTGTGTGTGCGTGTGCATATAGGGGTGTGGGTGAATGAGTGGGGATGTACTCTAGAGAGACATGGAGCTGGACAGAGTGTCTCCGCAGAGAGATAGCTCCGTACCACAAGGTACAGCCACAGTTGGTCGCTTTCATTACAAGACCTGGATATCTCCGAGGATTGATGAATGGACCATCACTATATCTAGGAGGAGCTGTACTTAATTGTTTGGGTGGGGGGACAGGCCGCTTGAACAGCATCTGGAAGTGATCCGATTGCTGGTCAACACCTGGAATGTGAAGGAGCCAGATTTGGCAACCCTGGGGTTGCTGGCGCGCCTTCTGGAGCCCGTGGCGGTCGCCGCCCGGGAGAATGTTCTCACTCTGCTGGAGCAGGACACCTTGCAGACCGTCTCCCGCAGCATTGTCTGGCGCTGCCTGCAGTCTTTGGAGCACTATGACACCGCATTTACGCCCTCGGATGTGAGATCACCTTCTTTGTGTTGGGAGAGCTCTCCCGCCCCTTGTCTCTATCTCTCTCTCTCTCTCTCTCTCTTCTCTCTCTCTCTCTCTCTCTCTCTCTCTCTCTCTCTCTCTCTCTCTCTCTCTCCGTGTGTGTGCGTGCGTGCGTGCGCGTGTGTGTGTGTGTGCGTGTGTGTGTGTGTGTGTGTGTGTGTGTGTAAGCGCGCGCGCATGCCCTCGTGTGTTCGTGCGCTCTCAAAACATAGACAGTGAGGGAGGTGCCTTCTACTTGGATTTACGTGTTGATGTGTGGGGGCAAATTGGTTCTCCAACGATGGTGGGTTGGAGAGGTGGGACCACATAAGTGTCCATAATGTTAACATGGGAAATTCGCGGTCCAGATAATGTTGTTTGGGGCAGGCCAGCGTCGCTTGGCACATTCCAGTCTGTTCCATGTGGCATGACTTCGTCAGCCGTTGTCGACAGGACCAGACTGATGAGGCGTTCTGATGCATGAAGCAGTTGTTGTGTACTCCCTTAATACTTGCAGTCGCCAAGGGGGATAGGTTGGAGGAGTGACAATGGTGGGACCATTCATGCACAAATGTATTCGGTTTTGTGAACAATATGTTGTGTGTGTGTGTGTGTGTGTGTGTGTGTGTGTGTGTGTGTGTGTGTGTTTTCGTACCCAAACAAAATATATGAGTGTCTGGTTGTTTTTGAGCTGTGCATATCTTCTCAGCATTTTTCACGAGGGGTAGATGCTGATGCCGATTGGTATTGGGCAATGGACAGAGTGTGAACGGACTCCGAACGCTTCTGCATCTTTTGGGGCTGATTGTCCGATGGGACTCTGATGTGGGACCGTTGGTGGGGCCTCTCCAGGTATTACTCCCAAGAATTGTTTCCTACTTGGACCACCCTGCATCCTTCCCCCTTCCCCCCCCCCCCCCCACACACACACACGTGTGTGTGTGTGTGTGTGTGTGTGTGTGTGTGTGTGTGTGTGTGTGTGTGTGCACATGCGCTAAATACACCGAAGAGCACCTGGCCTTGTGGTGCGGCATCCCACCAAAGGAAGGATCTTGGTCGGGCCTCTCCTGGTGATAGCCTCAAATTCCTTCCTGCATCCTGGGATGAACTTTGGGACTTCATATTTAGGCCTGTATTGGTGATACCCTCACCACCCTGTTACCCCTCCAACAACCCAATAAGATGGCCCCTGAAACCCTTTAAATGATCTTTCACATCCCTTGACCCCTCCAGGAAGTTTTGCAGCAATTTGCTAGCTTGGGCTCTTTTAGATGTGGTCATGAATTTTGGGGGTGAGGGGGGGGGGTGAGCAGGTGCATTTGCGGAGGGCAGCCCGGAGGCAGGTGGAGGAGAGCATGCAGCCCCCACGGCACCAAGCCCTCACGCGGGGCCGGCAGCTGCACCTGCTGGGCGCCGCCCTCCAGTCGGCTGCCGAAGCCACTGAAGTGGATCTCGTGCTCCAGGTGCTTGCCTCTTCAGGCTTCTGCGCTGGGGACTCGGTTGCGGGTTGGGCAATGGCGTGATGTGTGGCCGGAACAGCACAGTTTGTGCGCTGTAGAACCAAGGAGGAAGTCTGGCGGAAAGAGGGAGTGAGTTTTGCGCGCACGTGCATGAGGGAAAGAGCTGTGTGTGTGTGTGTGTGTGTGTGTGTGTGTGTGTGTGTGTGTGTGTGTGTTGCGTGCGAGAGAGATAGAGAAAGTAGTGGGGGTTGTAAGATGGATGACTGGTGAGTTCATGCATGAATTTGAGCTTGGGACATTTTAACCGAACAAGCAGCATGTTTTCTCACCCGTACTCTCTTTTCTGTCCATCGCCCTCCTCACTGCCCCCCTCATGCTCACGCAAAACACATCCCTCTGTCAATGTGTCTTGCTCATTGTCTCCGCATCTCCCTCACAGCCTGGGTGCATGATCAAACAGCTGAGGGATGGGGTGCAGGAAGCATTCCCTTCAGCAGTACACCTGCCTCTCGTGACTGCAAGGGTGCGGTACGCCAACCTGGCAGCGCTCCTGCGGCAGTTCTTCTTCACGGGGGATGTACTGCCATACGGGGAGGAGCTCCACCAGTTGGAGACTGCCCTCCTGAACCTCCATTCCTTGCTCCTTGATGAAGGTACGCCCCTCTGCCATCCAGTATCTCCGTTTGCTGCTGCTGGTATCGAAGAATGTATAGCTAAATCAAACGAGTGGAGCGCTCCTCTATTTTCACCGAGCCGCTCTGGGAAGTGTGCGGCCCAAAGCATCATCCTTTGAAAGGATGTACATCCGCATGCCTTTTGGCGGCATGGGCGACAGACGGGATTAGGGGTAAGGGTTAGGATTTAGGGAGGGGAGGATGCGACCGGCGAAGGGATGTTGGTGCCAACACACGTTTGCGTCAACGCCCGCCAAAGGCGTGTTGGGATGCGCACACGTTTGTGCCAGCACGCGGGTTTTGCCGGTAAAGGAACTGCTGGAAAATAAAGGGGAACTGCTGGGAAATCCTACAAGGGGGACTCGCGACCAGTATCCTCTAAGAGGTTTGCAGGTCTAACATCGTCTGTGAATGCTAATGCTGGAAAAGCTGCAACAACTCTTTTCTCCCCAGTTCATGCGTGGGTGTCGACTTCCCCAAATGTGGGGTATTGCATCTGAGGTGGAAAAGCTGTGCTATCGACTGTATTCCTTCTTAGGCTTCCATGCACATGAGGCTGGAGGCGCGTTCACTGTACTGCTCTATGTAACCACAGCATGAACCCTGTTGGACTTTGGGGCAGTAAGAGATACATGAATGGAAGAGGTCTTGCACATAGTCCGAGACTGCAGGACCTCTGAGGGTTCAAAAATTGTACAGGCCAAGAGGTGTAGGCATTTGCTTCGTCCTGCCCGTTGCAAAACTTGGACTTGAAGTTTTGCCCCGGGGGAGGGGGGGGAGGTTTGAGCTGAAGCAGAACATGAAAACGTTTGTTGAATTCTCTTGAGTTCTCTTTGTGGAATCGAACCACCGTAGGGCTTGCGTCAGCGGATAAGCTGTACGATCCGTCAAAGCGGCACCCTCTGGAAAGCAGCCAAACTTGGGATGATGACCTGATCCAGCTCATTGATTTGGATGCTCTCTTTCTTCCAAGCATCGAAGCCACCATTCAGTATGGCCCCTCCCAAATCACATCCCGCTCCGCTCACAACCCCGTCCCCTCCTTTGTGTGTGTGTGTGTGTGTGTGTGTGTGTGTGTGTGTGTGTGTGTGTGTGTGTGTGTGTGCGTGTGTGAGCGCGCGCGCATGCATGCATGTGTGTGTGGAGGCATGCATGCATTCATTGTCACTTGCACAAGAGGCTTGTAGGGGCCCTTAGTTTGCTGCGACTGCATTGCAGCTGCATTGAGCACTATCCATGGAGGCATGCTGGACGATGTTCACAGGTCTGTGACTGGTGTCAGCCAAACCCTAACACTACCTCAGCGCGTTCAATCACCAAATGCTTTCTTTGGGCGTTTTGCTGATCCGCTCGAGCCTGCTGCCCTACATGTAATGTGCAAAATTGCAGTCTTTCAGTGTTTTCGCCAGTCGGATAGGTGTACAAGATAAGGCAGTACTGAATTTGTTTGGCCATACCGTGCAAGCAGGGCGCTTTCCCAAATGGCTTGTCCCTTCGTCGAAATGGCTCGACGAAATATCCGTTACAATACACATTGCTTCGATCAACTATTTTGTGGCTCCGGTATTTACACATATCTGTATCTTGTCTTATGAGGAAGATTCGCTTCAATCTAGGCTTTCATTTTTGAGGCATCTTTGGATATGTCAATCATGTGTCAAATCTTCGTGCAATCTCTTGATGGATTGGCAAGACACAGGGTGTTTTTTTTGTTATGGCTGACACGGAGGCTTGTGCCTCGCCTAGCAAGCAGCTGACCTCTGCTCTTAATGACTGATTTGTCCAGGACCTTGTTTTAGGGTGGCTAAATTAACTCCAAACGCCCCTTTCTTTCTCTCTCCCTTTCGCTCGCACGCACACACACACACACACACACACACACACACACACACACACGCACACACACACACACACACACACACACACACACACACACACACACACCCCCCCACACACGCACGCACGCACGCGCGCGCGCGTGCGCCCCTGCATGCACATACAAGCATGAAATGGAGCAGTTCTTGTGTCATGCACGCATATGGAGTCGAGTCTCGTAGCCATGTTTTCTTGTATCAGCCATGTGATCCCTTTGCTGGGCACAGGGCCCTGGGTCCTGCTGCAGTTGAGTGGCTGGACCGCACCATCCAATCAGCGGACTCCTCCAAAGTCTGGCAGCCCGTCTCCCGTACCACAAACGCGCTGTACGCTGCATGCGTGGTCGACCTGTACCTCATCCTCGGGGTACGCCTTCCTTGTCCTCGACCTAGTCCGAGTATGCTGCTTCTGGACTCGGACTGGGTCTCACCCTAGGTTCAAGTGCATGATCATTTCCATTCTTTTTTTGGTTTTGTTTTGTTTGTTTATTTTTTCCCTTTCTCAGTTGCCCCCTTTTCTGGGTTTTGGGGGGGGGGGGTGGGGGTGTAGGGGGGGGCGCAGAGTGTGAATTTATGTCTTTTCCATCTCCTTGAGGTTATAGAGTATCACGACTGCTTTTTCCCTGGCTTGTGTCGTTTTCTTCGTGTAGCTGCTCGTCGTGTTTTGGCAATACATACTTTCCCCTTGCCCCGCCTTTTCTCGATCTTCTGGAAGTACTTTTTATCCCCCATCCCCTTCTTTGCCACCCTGCAAATGAGACACTGCCATTTTGGGATTCACCGCTCATGTGTGTCATCAGAGCGTGGTGGACGGAGTGCTGACCAAGGCGCTGCATTCAGAAGCGCGGAGCGTGCGGTTCCGGAATCATCTAGGAACCCTGGTCCAAGCCACTATGGCTCCTGCTCCGCTTCGTTTTGCTGCTCTGGTATTGCCTGTCTCTTAACCGGTCTTCCTTTGAGTGCTGGGCCCTCCCCCCCTTATCTCTCTCTCTCTCTCTCTCTCTCTCTCTCTCTCTCTCTCTCTCTCTCTCTCTCTCTCTCTCTCTCTCTCTCTCTCTCTCTCTCTATGTCTCTCTCTCTCTCTCCCCCCCCTTCGCTCTCTCGTACACACACACACACACACACACACTCACTGCACTCACTCACTCTCCACACACACCCCGAGCGCGAGGAAAAGGACAGGGGAGGGAGAAAAAGCGAGGGAGGGGGACGGAGGTGGGGAGGGAGAGAAAGAAAGAGAGATGCCTGGGGTGCATGGGCCAGAATAAGTCGCCTGTTCGAATACACGCACGGGCGCACACGCTCATCCACATGCTCACACGCACTAATACAACTCCCGCCGCCCCTCCATCCGAAAAAAGTGTCACTGATATCCCACCATACGTGGCTGAAGCAACGAGCTATTTCGTTTGCCATTTCCAGCGATTGTGAGACATCTGCTGCTCCTCACGCCTCTCAAACACCTTCTTTGCCTCCTAATCCACCTCCATGTCCCGCATGCGTTCATCTCAGCACGCACACGTGCGCGGACATGTGTGTGTGTGTGTGTGTGTGTGTGTGTGTGTGTGTGTGTGTGTGTGTGTGTGTGTGTGTGTGTGTGTGTGTGTGTGCATGCATGGTCATGCATGCATGCTAACGAAGGGAAGACTGGGGTAGGTGGAGGCGGAGTGCCTAGCTGAGCTGTGCCCTCCGAGGCCCGCCGCGCCCCCGCAGCTGAGCACAAACTCTCCAATCACAACAGCGATAGAGATGTTTGCATCGACCGCAGCAGCTACAGCAGCTGCAGCCAGTACCGGCATGGCGGCACTGTACCGCTCAGGTGCCCCCTATGAAAATGGCAGGCCTGGCGAGGGCGGTGGGGAGGCAGCTCTAAGGGAGCCTGGGGCACCGGCAGGCCCTCCTGGGGGCCCCGGTGCCCAGTCTACCCCCCTTCAGTCCCGGCCCCGGAGCATGTGGAATGCCCTGGTCACCATGGGCGCCAACATGGCCGTCCCCGCAGCACCCCTGGTGAGGATGGGCTTCGCGACTTACACTCTGAGGATTGTCCATGTATCATGCATGCATGCAAACACGAGAACCTGCTGGCAGCGAGAGCAATTTGGTTAGGAGGGTCAGGGAGTGCAAATCTCCTGCTAAGAGAAGATTTTGAATGGTATTGGAAGCCATCGCCATAAGGATCCCTGAGGCCGACAGAGCATCACATGTTACATGTGAATCCTCTGAGAGGACTAGGAATAACATGTGGAAGCCTTGAGAGGATTATGGATAGCATGTGAAATCCCTAGGATATAGGACCACAAGTCAAAACCCTTAAGAGAGAACAATGAAGTGCGTGTAATGCCCCTGTGAGAGGCGTAAGCATTCCTACATGGCCCGTCAGCAAATCAAGTCGACCTTCTTTGGGGGCACTGTTGACGTGGCAAAGGGAATGGAGCAGTTGGGTGCCTGGGTTACTCATGTACTTTTGAAATGAGCTGCTGCGTTGGACAGGAGAAGAAGGTGGGGGCAAGGCAGGCTCCGCAAAAGCCGGGGCTGAAGGTGCCCAGCATCTCTCTGGACCTCTGCGTCCGCCTCAACTCCCTCCATGAGGTTGTTCACAAGCAGGCTGAGTTCGAGGTGTGCCCTCCCCACAAGACAAACCCAAACATGTGCGCATGCACCCATGCACGCAGGTTCGGTGACTTCACACCCCCTTTAGGGGAGGAAGTGAGGGAGGGACACACACACACACACACACACACACACACACACAGAGACAGAGGGGGGTGGGGAGCGAAGGGGAGGTGTATGAGGACAGAGAGGGGAAGCGAGGTTTTGGGGAGACATTTGGGATTGCCTGCGAACTAATGGTCTAAGCAACAGTAAACGACATAAACATGAAACACCTGCACACGGAAGATGGAGCTGTCGAGCACGCACGGAAGCACGTGAGACGAGGATGCGGGCGATGTTGCTTGAACAGGAAACGCTGGACGCTGCACTGAGGGCGGGCCTGGCTCAGTTGGGACCGGAAGAGGACTTTGAGGTGGTGCGGATACGCGGTGGTGAGATTAGCAAGGGCTTGGCCAAGACCCTCCGCCAGGCTGCCCGCAGCGTCATGGCCGCCATTAGTCAGCATGTACAGGTAAACCCACCCCAGCCCCCTAACATCACCCATCTGACTGTCGGCTGGCACATAAGCTCAGTCCTTCGACTTTTCTTTCGATTCCCTGTTTCAACACCCTGTGTTCAAAACCTGCACCTGTGTTAAGGACCTGCCGCAACCTCAGGGTCCCGTCCTTTTTAAACAGTTTTGTTCTTCCCAACCCCCCCCCCCCCCCCGCCCAGCACCCCAAAGCAGCTTTTCCTCTTCCCGTCGGCCCCCTTCTCCCGGCCCCGCCCTGAAAGCAGCTGCGTTCCACCCTTGTTGTTCATGGCTCTCCAGCTCGGGATCCTTCGCCCTTCCTCCCTCCCTCACTCCCACTCCCTCACATTTTGTATCAGGGAGTTGGGCCTGGTGTGTATTGGATGAGGGTGGGAGAACACAGAGACCATTTTCCCCGGAAGTGGTCTCCAGGCCAAGCATGTTATCTTCTGCACAAAGCCCAACAGAAGGTTTCCCCAACGCGAGCGAGAGGAGTGTCCCACCAGCCTCATACACATGTTTAACTTCCCATCTGTGACCCCATTGCCTGTATGCGGACACATCTTTCCTTCTCTCTCTCTCTCTCTCTCTCTCTCTTCTCTCTCTCTCTCTCTCTCTCTCTCTCTCTCTCTCTCCTCTCTCTCTCTCTCTCTCTCTCTCTCTCTCTCTCTTCTCTCTCTCTCTCTCTCTTCTTGTGTGTGTTTGTGTGTGTGTTGTGTGTGTGTTGTGTGTGTTGTGTGTGGTATCTATGTTTTGTGTTAGGGAGTTTTCCTGTAAGGGTCGGGAACCAGAGGAAAGAAACTAAGTGGAGCCCAGGAAGCCGTTGTAAGTGGATTGGATGGGGTTCAGCCGCTGCTGCAATACGAAGTGATGTCATCTTGCATGGGATTGGGGGGACTCTTCGTGACGAAGTGGAGGAGCCGTCCCGCGCAACTTCAGCCTTCACCGCTCCATCAGCTCCTCTGTGGGCTCAGTGGAAGCCACCAGGAAGGTGCCCGACCCCGGAGACCCCTTCAACCAGTGGCGGGGGGCCACTGTGCGGGTCCTCCCGGGGGGAGCGCTCAAACAGCTTACCGCATACCTTGACATGTGCGCCCCTCTGCTGCCTGCATGTGTTACCCTTGTACCGCCTCATAAATATTCCGAGTCTTCAGGGAGGAGGTGCTAAGGACAGGTATTTCTGTCGCTCCCGGGGCTCTCTAGAGTGGGGAGGTTTACTTTCTCATATGCCGAGTTTGCTCCCCTGTCCCTACTTTGGGGCCCCACATTGATTCTGAACTGATGTGTCCGTACTTTGGCACAATG
>KV908418.1:368588-371088 GCA_002005505.1 Botryococcus braunii
TACACACACACACACACACACACACACACACACATGCTCAGGCATATCCCTACGCACACTTACGGGCATCCAGAAGTGCAGGTCTACTGGCATACATGCTCTGAATGCTTTGGCTGAGATGGGAGCTGGGGGGCCAGGATGCATGTCATGGGGGACGGAAGCCAGCTGGATCTGGGGCTGAGGGACTGGCGGCACCCGCATCTGCCACAGGACTGGCCCTGCCTGCGGGAGAGGCGGTGGCTCGCTCCTACGAGTGCCAGCTGTTTGGGGGCGGCATCTTCCCTCCCTGGGGCCAGCTCCACCTCTGCTCCTCTGTTGTCCTCTTCGACTCTGACGAATGCCCCCGTCGGGTCTGTCCGCCTTTCCTTCCACTTCCCAAACCGCTATTCATGCGTCTGCGTGCACACACACACACACACACACACACACACACGCACGCACACACGCACACGCACCCGCTCTTAAACAGACAAGACCAGCAGCTTTAACTGAGGGCTTTCTTGCAGGTTCTCACTGCAGAATGCCCTCTCCTTGTCACAACGTCCTTGCCCTCCATGCTCACCTTAGATGATGGTCTTAAGGTTAAAAGAAATCTTGGCTCATCACGCCAGGCCTTGCAGTTCACCCCCAACTTTCCTTAACCCAGACAAACATGCTCCTGCTTCCATCTCTCACGCTGGTCCCTCCTCAAAGCTGCAAGACACCCCCGAGGTCACAGACGCAGTGTCAAAAGTGGAGAGCGAAAGAAGTGGCTGCAGATGTTTGGGCATTGTTGCTTTCAGAGGCTACCTGCCATATAGCTGCCTTGTTGTGGTTTCGTCAATTTCAAGCATGTGCATGAACTAGACGGGAGCATGGCGCAGAGCATGTGCATCATTAAGACAAGGGGCATTTTCCGAACGTTTGGGCATCATCTACTTAGAAGCAACATCCAACAGCTTATGTGCATCACCAAATCAGTGGTATCATTCATAAGACCAAATCAGTGGTATCGTCCATAAGTTTGCACATCACCAAATCAGTGGTATCATCCATACGCTTGCGCATCGCCGTCACAGGAGCGTCATCCAACAGCCTTTGCAGCACCTGAGACAGGGGCTTCATCCAAAAGCTTGTGCCATTTTCCAAACAGGGCATCATCCAACAGCTTGTGCATCACCCAAACAGGGGCATCATTTAAGAGCTTGTGCATCACCAAATGAAGGGCTTCATCCAAGACCTTGTGCGTCACCTGGACAGGGGCATCAGCTAAAGGCGGTTGGGGGGAGGGGCTGCAGTTGCTGTACTACAAGGACATAATCAGTGTGTCGCTGTCCCGCAACATGGCGGTACTGGGGGTGACTATGAGGGCCGAGAGCCCGGGCCCGGAGGGAACGCCCGTTGTAACCGTGCTGCGCCTAATCAGCATGCCGCAAACCACAGTGGATGAAATCATTGCTGAAACAAATGCCCGGGTAGCGGAAGCCCGCCGTCGCCGCTAGTTCGACCGTCGCTTGGAAGACGAGGCCCCGTACGGGGCTGATGGACCTTTGGACTCTCACGCTGGAGTGCCTCTGTCCAGGCGCGCAACAACGTGAGCTGCACTGCCATCGTCCCGTTGTTTATTTGACAATTTTTCTTGTTCGGCACTGTTCCCGTCAAAAGTAATGACTTGTAACTGGAAATAGTTTCGTCTCATGCTCGACAGGCGCAAAGCGGTGTGCGGTTTCACAGAAATCCGCATTGTTGGGCATCTGATGATGCGATGTAAACGTTGTCGGGTCCATTGACTACGACCCTAGGGCTTTTCTGGGGCCACTCCAGGGAGGGGCTAGATCTGGGGCACCCAACCCTAATCCCCTTAAACCCTAAAACCCTACATCCAGTAGACTCCAGCAAGGGGCTAGATCTGGGGCCCCATCCCCGCCCCGCCCGGGAGAGGGGGTCGGGGGCAGCCAAAGGAATGACTTGATCTTTCTAATCCCACTCGTAGAAGCCGAAGAAATAACATATGTACAGCCCATCAGGCTGTCTAAGAGATGCGGCACAAGAGATCTTGGGTGAAGACCATTCAAAGGCTAGCCAGCGCTGGGATCTGGGTCTGTAGCTGGCAATGGTGATCCGGGTTTAGTTTGGTTATTGCCAATACCATTCTGGTTAACCTGGCGTTTTGGTGAAAGTCGAATCAATTTCAATCGGGGTCGAATTTTGTCTCAGTTTTCCATGGGTTTCGTAAAACCCGCCAGACGGCATTTGAATGGCAGGCAGTGCCGTCCCTTTTGAGCAGCAGTACCAGATCTGTTCTAGAAAGCGAGGGAAGCAGCGACGTCCTGTGCGATAAGGTCATATTGAGCAGCATACTTGTTATGTTTCAAAATATCGCTTGCCGTCTGTGTAGCACGACTCTCTGATTGTTTTGCCACAGACAGCCTGCTGCTAGCTTGATGGCTTTATACAGAGAGTGCAGAACTGTTAAGGTTTTCTTGATGGGTTTTTGCCCTGGCTGACGTCAGTCGACTTG